>VYZW01002964.1:8082-32505 GCA_013401315.1 Balaeniceps rex | reverse complement strand
TTTCTCTTAGCTGCCTCAAAATAAGCTTTGAAGATCTCTACAGTAAACCTGTAATGGGAATTACTATCACTAGTTAGTCAAGAGCCTTTGAGAAGTAGTTGTGAAGAGGTACAGCTATTCGCAAAAAGAAAAGAAAATAACAACAAACCCTAATTTTTGTGAAGGTCAGTCAACGTTCTACTTAAGCAGCTTCTGGTATCATGAGACCTGGCCTGTCAATAGGGGAGGCTGTATGCATGGGCTGAACAGCTGCTAAGAGGCACCTCTGTCCCCTTAAAATACAAATTACTGAAAATAAATGACTGGTTGCTAAATGACTGCTTCCTTTCTGGCTCATGCACTACTGTGGTGTATTGTAACCCATCACAGCTGCTTTTGCAGGATTCCTATAAATTGTGGACTTAACTCACAGTTGGAAGCACCAGTAATCTGGCGTGTTGCACCAGTGCTAGGTTTTCCAGTAGCCTGTTTCATGGCCAGTTTGCTACTTTTTGTATGAAGTAGATGATATCTAATCTCTCGCTGTCTAGTAACTCGCTTAATTTTATGCTTTTCTCTACTTCTGGATTTTTTGTTTATAGCCTTGGCTATTCATGTCTGTACATTAAGCAACATCCTCTTTGCTGAAGTCTTCCTGTGTGATGTAAGATAAGGCTTTATACATTGCTTGCCCAAATTCTTGCATGAAGCTGTATGCTGATCAGAGCTAATAAGAAAATTGGTCCACTTTAAACTTTGGCTTAAGAAAAATGTGAATAAGATAAAACTGCATGTCCATAATGTCTTCCTCCAATTCTTCTGGTGTTAAATGATACAGTATCCAGTCTAACTGAATTGAAGTCACATGTTATAAAGATTAAGTACCCTGTGTTCTTTAAGCTCTGTTTTGGTATTTATACTGCATTCATCACTGTCCTGTAGTGGTTAATGTGAATGCTGGAAGCAATTTTAAGGTGCTTGTTTATACTGTGAATAAACTGAAAGTAAAACAATTTGCCAGGGAGCAGAAAACCAGCAGGAAGTCTGGAATAAGTCTAAGTTGTTTGATTATATTTTGAGCATATGCTTAATGAGTTCCTTCTCTTATGAGAGGTCATCTAGTAAAGCAACTACTTGCATAGAATCATTTAGGTTGGAAGGCACCCTAGTTGGGTAACTTCAGTGTTGGGTTGGGTTGCTCAGGGCACTGTCACGCCAGGTGTTGAGTGTATGCAAGCAGATCGCACGGCCTCTCTGGACATCTCATTGTTTCACCATCCTCGTTGAGAAATCTTTTTTCCTAACATCTAATCTGAATTTGCCTTGTTACATCTTGAGTCTGTTGCCCTGGTCCTTTCAGCAAGCAATGTTACTGACGGTACCAGAAAACGTGTTTAATTGGCGTACAAAGCTGTAATTCAATATAGAAAAGAAAGTGCTGTGGGATTTCAAAAGAAAGGTGTGAAGTGTCTGTACGCTCAGGGGGGCATTTGGTATGGCAAAGTTCAGTTGCATAGAACTTTATTGAAATAGTTATGATGTTCGTTGTTTGCATACAAACCTTGGTGTCTAAAGTCTTAGGGAAAGCAAATGCCATCAGTTTCCCCCCAAAAGTCATTGTGTGAACCCTTTTTTGTTTAAGTGCTTGAGAGCTGTGCCTCATCAGCAGTCATGTCACTAGTTATGACCTTTTTTAGGTTTGTATGCATTTTTCCCTGCTCTTGTCCATTACCAATCTTGTCCATTATACTTTGTTACTGAAGTATTTAAGATGATTGAAGCTAGAAAAGGGATGGTTTTTTAAGACTTTAGCTATATGAAAATATACGAGGAAAGGAACTTGCGGGGAGAGAGGGTAGGTAGCTAACTAAAACTCTGGAAGAAAGCTCTCAACAGTGTTGTTTCTATATGTAAACCTGCAGTGTGTGCTGTGCTGAGCTATATGCTGCACACTGCATGGCAGGTTCAGACTTGCATTTTGGAAGCAGTGCTACTGAAGCCTTACTTTTGCCTGAAGTTTTTCCTTTGTGAGCACAAAGAACTTGGGAATCGGACATGAGCTACTGCAGTACTCTTCCTGAATCTGCCAAAATTTTCAATAAAGTGAGCTAATGATAAGCAAACCATGTCTGGCTTCTGGCATTAATACCACTCATCAGCTGGGGTAGGAGATTCATTTTTGCAAGTGGGAAACAGTAGCTCTGTTTGCATATGGAGCAGTAAAGGGAGGACTGGCAGGGAAATGACAGCAGGTTGCATGCTGCTGTGGAGAAGAAAGCAAGTGTAATTGTGAGCCTTCCAGAGGTCAGTTTATACTGCTTTTGATGTATTGGAAAAGCTTTTTTAAATAGGTTTTTCAGAGCATCCAAAAAGAATTGGATGGCAAAACGTCAATAAAAATTTTGAACCTAACACCTTTAGAAAAACTTTAGGCTAATGGTTTTATTACATGAAAGTCTTTCATCTTTGTGATCTTTGTGTTCACCTCCAGCTGATGTCTGGGGAAGATCTAGAAGTAGTAAGTAAAACCTGGTATTTCATTCAGCTGTTACTTGTAGTGAAGGCAACTAAATAATGCTCTGTGTCCCTTTGACTGAATTTGAACCTGAACCAAAGGAAGGTGGAATGCCTGTAGTGCTGCACCATAGCTTGAGGTTGTACAGTCATGTGTTTATCTCTATTAAATGCAAGGCTGGGGCTGTGTAGTGCAAGACAGCAGGTATGACTTCTGTAAGAGGTCTGTGGGAGCACAGCCAGAGAGTGACAGTCATCTGATAACTGCCTTTGTCTTTAAAGCTTCCTATCAGCTATTAAGACTGTAACCTAATACTCAGAAGAAAACTGTTCTGAATTTGTAGCTGGTGGCTTGCCTTTCCTATTCATTGTGCTCTTCTGCTTCTACTTCTCACGCGTACTCCTCAGGAAGACTTCTGCTGTATATCTTCTTTCCCCAACCTGTGTGACTGTGTTCATTCAACACTACAATGGCAAGCTGAAATCTAGGAGGCAGTCATAGTGCGTGCAGAGGGATGAGTGTGCCCTCGAGGCCCTTAGTCAACAGGAAAAGTCTGCAAACATCTTAAAGGAAGGTATAGGCTTACGCTACCAGAAGAATGTTCTTTTGAGCACAATTAGTGGAATTTGTTCTGCAGTGCAACACTTTTAACACCGTGGTAATGTGTCTCCAGTAAGACTTCCTGATTCTGCTGGGTTTGTCCATTGTGTTTAAATGTAAACATTGTACTACTGGTCCTTGTGGTTTTAATTGCCTGGTTTCCTTTTTAATAACTTGTGTAAAAGTTGAATGTTGAGTGCAGGTGACAAGGAGAGTTTTGTAAACTCCCCAGAGCAACAAATAGTTTTAACCTCTTCTCACCCTCAGTGGTGGTGGTATCTTCCTGCCTTTTAGAAATAATGAGTTTATTAAATTTTTTATTAAAAGTAACTTTCTTCTAAGTTACCTGTGTTTTCACTGACTGCTTACTCTAAGCCTGAAGCTATAGCTTCCATCATAAGCATCCCGGCACCCCCCACACCTCTTCTTCCTCCCCAGATTGTTTTGTCTTTGCTTGCTCTAATGGGATCATCCTGAGTCTTCAGCTTCGATTTTTATTCCCTTGGGGAATTTGCAATGAGCTTGATGCAAAGCAGATCAGACATCTGTAAAATATCAGAACTGTTCTTCTCTTGAGCAGTTTCCAAAAGTTATAGGTCTTGATGATAACTGTTAATGTAGAGCTTGATCTTTGATCTTGCCTCTGAGAACTGCTGCCTCTGCCTAGATGTGAGTTAAGTGGTAGTGGCTGGTTCAATATTGAAGCTAGCTTGCAATCTACTAATATATTCATAATATCACTCTTGTGGCCCTTAATTGTTTAAAAATTACATAGTATTTGAAGCATAATCTATGTTGCTCAGACAACAGAAAGCAAGTAGCAATTTTCTTAATATATACACTCCCTCTAATATCCCTGGGGTTCTGTACTGCCTGGGTTTGCCCTTGGATTACAACAAATTGGTCAACATGGTTTTCTGGGGGGCATTTTTAGTTGACTCACAGTATGCGGGTGCCACTATTCGCATACACACCTCACCCCTGATGATGTCTGTGGAAAGAGGAATTCTAGGAATACCTTGCTGCTGATGGAAGCTGTCCTTGGCTGTGTCTCTGCTGACCATCCTTGAGCATTCATCAGCTGAGGTGGAGGAAGAGGGGGAGGAGGTGGCGGAAAACAGGGCTGGAGCTCTTGAGAGTTGTGTCATTCCTGGAATTTGCTGCCCAGGGTTTACAAGAACAGGGTCATCTTCATTAAATAGACTGACTCGTTTCCTGCAATGCCCTTTATGTTGAAATTTGGGCTTTTATATTTTTATGGGATATTCTGGAAAATGGTTCTAATTGACTTTGTCTTGTGGTTTAGCTGCATGTAATACTTGGCAGTTCATTCTTTCCTAAACAGCATTGATCTGGTAATAATTGTTAGTGGCTTTTATGTGTTGCCCAAGAGTCCTCTCTCTCACAGGGTCTAATACATACAATAACAGACTTTGAGTACATTCTGCCAGAGCTTGCATAGCATTTTGAATGCTTTTGTTGCTCACTGTCATAGCCAGTGGACTTGGAAATCCAGCATTTCAGGAACAGCGTGGAAATTGGACCATATTCTCCCTCTTTATCTGAGAACAAGTACAGTTGGAGCATCTGGAACAGATAGCACAGTAGGTTACATCGCCAGTAATGCATTAAAGCTCTTTGGGTCTTTTTCTTTGCAGGAGCTAAAGGCTCTGGTGGCCCAGCACAATGTGAGTGCTTCTCAGCAACCTGGCAGCTCCCGCACCTGCCTCCCAGGCAGCCTACCCTCCAGCCAAAGCCAGCGCAAGTACCACTTGGAAAAGGTTTTTGTGGTGTCTCAGACTGGGAACTGCAGAGTAATGGCATACTGTGACTCGCTGAGTTGTCTCGTGGTATCACAGCCTTCTCCACAGTCTACTTTCATTCCTGGTAATTAAGCAAGTCAAGATTTGGGGGTTCATAGGTGAAAGTTACATGTGTGTTCTACTTGCTCCCTGCTCCCCCCCTTCTCTTGCTTGACCTTTGCAAGTGCCTTGTAAACTGGGAATACTCATAAGACTCCCTGTAGTTCATCTGGCCCCTGCAGTGGTAATGCATGCCTAGTGAGGTAGCTTGTTTCCCCTGTCGCTTCTATGGCAGAATCCTAGCAGAGGGTCTCGTGGCACTTCAGCAGAAGAGCCAATCCACAAGAAGGTAAAAAGTATGCCTGGTACTCCTTGCAAAGCTGGGCCTTCTGAAAGAACAAGGGGCCAGCACACTAGGGCATGCAGAGAAACGGCTAGTGCTTGAGTGGGAAACATTGCTCCCCAAATTGTAAGTGGATTGATCCACATGCAGCTGATTTGTCAATACTCTTTTTTTTATTTATTTATTTTCTTTAAAAAAAAAGGCAAAAAACTTTTAATATGAATGATAGGAGCATGGTTTCCCAGTGAGGAAATAGGAAGCCAAGGAGTCATCGGCAGCCCTATTTCTGTCACGCTGTTATGGCCAGGGGCAAGTGACCTGACATCTGGACCAGTGCCAACTTGCTTTTTCAGTGAAATAGATGTGGCATTAGGAGTCTGAGAGAGTTTATTTGCAAAGTACTTCAATGCTTTCTGAAGGATGAAACTTACTTTATTTGGTTAATGGTTTGGAGATTAATATGCCTTATCTAGGCATAACAAAATTGTTTTCTGCATTCAACTGACCTTATTTTTCTGGCTTTTGGAGCCAGGGAATGAATCTGAATGGAGGCTTTGTGGTGACTCTTGCAGCACATAAGTTAAGTTCACCTGTAAGCATTCTTTGCAGTGACAATTGTTGTCTTAAATAGCCATGTAATCCGACTGTGTGTGTTTTTTATCTAGGCAAGAACGTCTTTGAAGAAACTGGCTAAAGAGCAGCAGGCTCTCGTAACAAGAATTGTAACACTGATATTGAGTTTGCTCTTGCTGGGTGGGACCCTTAGGGATTTAGCCCTGTTGCCATTTGAACTAAAGAATGATTTGTGGTGGTTCTTATCCAGAACAGCAAATACCTCTTATGTGTTCATCCCACCACAGGCTTCATACAGACATTGCAGTTCTGGCATAGAATTGGTAGTTCTACACGTATGCTGCTTCACGATATCCTGCTTTATCCTTCTGTGACAGGTTGTGGTGTTAAGATGATGAGCGTGGCCAACCTGAAGAGCAGTCAGTACATCCCCATCCATAGTAAACAGATTCGGGGACTGGCTTTTGGCAGTCGAGCAGATGGCTTGCTGCTCTCTGCTGCTCTGGACAACACTCTTAAACTTACCAGGTGAGCCCTGCTGGGGGGGGAGCAACCTGTCCCAGCGGAGTTTTGCTGTGTGCAAGAGACTGGATTGGATTTTGTTCAGTCTCGCTCTAAATGTCTTGCAGCACTTGTTATTCTGCTTTCCAAAAGATGCTGCTAAGATGAGATCAGGTCTGCATATATTCCTCCTGAATGTGGGAACTAACAGAGAGAAAGACTTGTTCTTGCTTTCAGATCCTTTGCATGGAGGTGTTATGGAGCTACCTGTCTCTGATAACTTTCCTGTGGAGAATTCAGTGGAAAACAAGTAATCCAGCACGGATTGGCCAAGTTGTGTTGAGAAAAAATATAGCATGATGTGTAAATGTGAAATTTACTGACTGTTTGGTTTTCTGTTACTACAGTGAAATGTGGAGCATGGGAACTTTTATGGCCTAAAATAGAAACAAGGGGTATTTAGGCTGGGCACTTTCTTCCCCTGCGCTAATGTTGGCTTCTCTGACTTTAAACTTCTTGCAGAGCATGGAATTCGTCTGGGATATGAAATGCGTAGACAGCACTGTTGAGCATGTGCTAGAGGAACACAGGTTCCCTAGAGCTAGCAGAAAGTTAAAGCAGCAGGTTGGAGGCTAATTATGCAGAGGCTGAGAGAAAAATGTGTCCAGTCCTCGTAGAATTTACAGCCTATGAGTGTATTTTCTTGCTACTCTGTGCTGCTCTTTAACCTTAAACTCAAGCTGCTTCAAAACTTTGTTGGCTGATTGATTCTTACTGAGTTCTATTAACATCTTTATGCACATCCGTCAGTATAGAGTTAGGCAGGATATGTGTCTGTTACGTGACTGATTAGTCCCAGTTCTTTCCCACCAGTGAAGCAATGAAGAGAACTTAATCCTGCAACAAAAATGTAAGAATGTTGCTTTCCTGTTGCCATGTTGAAATGTTTGCTAGACTAGTTAAAAGTAAACAAAACTGTCTGATGCTAAAGTCAGCATATCAGATTTCTAACCAATGAGGCTGATATTCTTTTCATGGTTTAATCTGGAGAGGGGCTTCTTGTCGCAGTATGTGCTCAGACACTTGACTCCCATATCTGCCTGGTTGGCTACATCGGAACTTGTGATCCTCTTGCATTTGTGCTTGATCCCAGAATGTCTGGCAGTTAAGTGCTTGCTTCAGCAGCATCTTCATACTTTTTTCAGTCTCCCTGTGAAAGAAGAGTCCCCCTTTGGTTATCTCTTTCTTCTCTAGTTACTGATTTCATAGTCATCCTACCAAAAGGAATTATCCAAGATGTCCTTAAGTCTCCTGTTCTGGCTTGCAGGTGTTTAAAATAGCACTATGACTTTGGTTTTGGTTTTTTTTTTTCCCCGTTGTTTTTAACCAGTCACTGTTCTGATATCAAACTCCCTGTTAGTTTTCCCCAGTCAGGTTTGTGTTTGTGGTTGTTCCCCTTATACTTACCTGGGAGCAATTACTTGCTTCTCTGGAGTTGTTCTGAGCATAATCTTCCCCAGGGAGAAACCCATGTGTTGTAAAGGATATCCAGAGTCACTTTGATATGTGCTGTCTTCTGTCTCCCGCTATTCTCAATGTGCTGAGCCTATGTTGGCAACACTGCCCTTTGCAAATACGTTCTCATCGGACACCAACTTCACCTGTTATTCTGGGTTGCACCCCTCTGGGTACTCCCCTCTTCTTCCTTCCACAAATTGAGTTTCTAAGGAATTAACACTATAAATGTGCTTTTAACTGTCTTTACCCCACTTACTGTCTTACTCTTGCTTAAACTGGATTCTTTTGAGGTATAAGCACTTTCCTCTCATGTAAAAAGAGGGAAATAATTAATGAGAGATGTAATCTGAAGAGATGAGCCCTGTGATCTCAGGAATATGCAATATTACGGGATTACACTAGAGTCACTTCTCCTAATTGTTTCCAGAAAAGTAACAGCTTTCTCTTTCCAGTAAGGCAGCTGAGACCCTGCTCTGAGACTTCCTTTCCCAGTCTCCAAAGATCAATCTGGAAAAAGAAGCATTGGCCTGGAAGAACTATAAATCACTTGACAATATCCAAGTGATTATTCTGTCTAGATTTTCCAGATTCATGTCTGGAGTAAAGGAGGCGTTAATTCAAAATTCACTTGAGAGATGCATCTGTCTAAAGGCTTTAAAAAGCTAGATTTGCTTACCTTAATTATGCCATTTTCTCATCAGTAGATGCTTGTGCAATGGGCCAACACTTTGCTTTTCTTCTGCAGCTTGGCAACAAATACTGTGGTGCAGACATACAATGCTGGCCGTCCTGTCTGGAGCTGCTGCTGGTGTCTCGATGATACAAACTACATCTATGCTGGATTGGTCAATGGCTCTATCATGGTATATGATTTGAGAGACACGAACTCTCATGTCCAGGAACTAGTCCCTCAGAAGTCCAGGTATGGCATAAGGGTTTTTCATTCTTCTCAACTTCACTAATATACATTAAGCTAAACATTGCTTCTTCCATAAATCACACAGCAATTGTAATAGTTTAAATTGGTTTATGTGAATCTCTTTTTCAAAAATTCAAATTTAGCGCAGATGTTAGAAGTCTCTCATAAGGTTGCACAGTATATGTATAACTTTGCAGGTGCCAAGCACTCATACTTCTTTTTAAGGCACACAGGGGTCAGAAATGAACCCACTGGTGCAGCCTAAGCAGGAGAACTGAATTTGTTTTGGAGCTGGGTTTAGTATTTGATTTGGAAAGGACAAATTACAAAGAGGTGCAAGACACTGGTACTTCCATGTCTTCACTCAGGGAAACAAATGCTGATTTACACGCATCTGATGCTTCTTTAAAACATAAAACTCAGCAGTTAAGTTGAATTTCATTTATCTTTGACAAACCCATTGGGGTTCCTTGCTTGAAGGACCATTTTGTAGCCTGCTTAGGCCCTTTCTTTGCAACGTGGTTGGAGAGACTGGAGCTCTGAAGTGATGAGGCAGAACGCCAGTATGGCTGCAGCTGATAGCACTGACTCTGGCCAGTCACACTTTCAGGTGCCCCATGGTATCGCTGTCCTATCTGCCCCGGATGGCCTCAGCATCGCTGCCTTACGGTGGAATATTAGCTGGGACCTTGGAAGGAGCCTGCTTTTGGGAACAGAAAGCTGGAAACTCCTACCGGCCTCATCACCTGCCACTGGAACCTGGAGGATGCATCGATATTCAAACAGAGATCAGCACACGGCACTGCCTCGCGACATACAGGCCTAGTACGTATTGGCGTGCATCTGCAGTGCGCTTTTCATTGCCACTCTGAGTTCACCAGCAGCTTTGGTGCTGAGAGCACAGCAGAAATGTACTACTTGCCCTAGCCGGAGCAATGAGCATCTGCATGTAGATAAGAATTGGGTGAGGGCAAAAGGAGGCAGCTGCAGGGTGGTGTTGCTTGTATTCCTACAGTTAAAACTTATCTGCAATTCAATTTTCCAAAGACTACCTTTCTTATTTCTGCCACGCAGGTAAAAATAACCCGTGTGTGCGGTGTGTGATGATGGAACTGACTTGCAGCCCACTGACAGAGGCATCTGAAGATGTGGTGTGTTATTCTAACCCAGTTCAGACTTTCAGTGCTGGGCCCTCCTGCAAGTTGCTGACCAAGAATGCCATTTTTCAGAGTCCAGAGGAGGATGGCAGCATCTTTGTGTGTGCTGGTGATGAGGCATCTAATTCTGCCCTGGTATCTCTTGTTCCTTTTGGTGTGGTGGAGGGGTTTATTGCAATTCTTAGGAGAGAAGCCTTATCAGTCAGAGCATCAATGTGTTTTGGTGGGAATTGTCTTGTCATGCACATTACCCTGTGCAGGTTGGTCTGTTGTACTTGCTAGCAGGTGTAACTTTCTGATAGCGTGGGACACTCAATATTAGCCAAGGCCTGTGGTCCACATCCATTGAAAGGAATGTAGGCATTGAACCCCTGTTGTCCACCAGAGGAATGCAGTTGGGCACACTGGCACAACTGGGCACTGTAACTGGTGTAACAGGGATTTGGTGAGATTGCTAATGTGGTAAGTGCTGTGAGGGTTCGATGCAGGCTCTTTAGGAATGACAGGGAAGATGAGGAGAAAGGTTGTCCTTTGTATGAAAAAGCAGCTTAGATGCAGAGGATGGACAACAGGCTGCATGAGAGCTCATGAGTCAGGGTCAAAGGGGAGGGCAGTCTGGGTGACATCGTGCTGCAAGTCTGTTAAAGACCATCCAAGCAGGGTGTGAAAGTAGAGAAAGGGTCCTGTAACTAACTTGAACGTCTTTTTTCTAGAGAGAGGAAGCTCTCTTTTGGATGGGAGGGGAAAATCCTGCAGCCTTTGACTTTCTCTGTCCCACAGCTATGGGATGCTGGAAGTGGCTCCTTGCTGCAGAAGCTGCAGGCTGACCTGCCTGTGCTGGATATCTGCCCCTTGGAAGTGAACCAAACCCACCTCCTGGCTACTCTGACTGAGAAGATGGTGAAGATCTACAAGTGGCAGTGAGAGCAGCCCCTACACCTGCCAGAGAGAGGCTTTCCAAATATGCTGCTGATTAACCCTACACAACCACTCAGTCCCAGACTGCTGTCCTGCATGTGCTGCTTACAGGAGACAGAAACCGCTACAGCACCTTTCTGGCAGTAGGCAGGAACTGGGATGTGCTGGTGCCTGGAGCGATTACCTTCTTCCTCCATCTTCCTTTTTAGGTCTGCCCTTATTTCTTTGGTCAATTTTCTTCAGTTAAACTCTGCAAGCTGCCTCAGCACAGCAATAATTCTTGGACTGTCTGCAGCATGTGTGGCTGCACTGTCCAGTGTGAATACAGCACAGGGACTTGCAGATCTCTTCTATGAATGAACAAAATAAGATGAACTTGAAGACTTGAGACTCCTGCTGCACTTACTTGTGGAGTCCTGCTGTGATTACTGGGTGATGAAAAGGTGGCAATATTGACACCTCGCTAGTATTGCTGATGCTCAGTGTAAAAGCAAGTTCACTGCTTTAGGGAACATACTCTCATGTTCTTTTGAAGGTCTAGGGTCAGTTGGCAGTTATTCCCTAATGAGGACAGACCCTGTTTTGTGGTTATGGAGAGAACAGGATTGGAAAATCTACAGAGAACTTTTTTCTTTTGTGATTTTTTTTTTTTTTTTTTCCCCATGAGCATATAATTTGCACTGTAATTCCTTAATTCTCTGCCCCCATTTCCTTCCCTTTCTCTCTCTTCCCTGTGTCACCCGCAAGCAAACTTGGACAGTTTGGTTGTGGAAAATGAAACTAGAGAACTACATGTAAAGAGCAGGAGATGATTCTTGCACTGTTGGCTGCTGAAGTCCATGGGGTCCTTCCTTAAAGACAGCAATGTACTGAAACAGACAGTACCTTGGAAAAGAATGCTGGCTGACTTTTTTTTTTTTGGTTGTGTGTTTCCCCCCCTCGCCCCTTAAAGAACTGGTGAAAACTCAGGGATTTCATCAGCTTGCTTTCACTGACCCTTTGCCTTCATTAAATCATAGTTGACAGCTCACCAGCTGGTTGCAGCTAGCTTCCAGTTGTATCTGTCTGCAAGTGTGCTGCAGACTTGCTGGTTTATGTAAGTCTGAGCCCATCGGGTGGGATCACAGGTCAGGGGATGTGTGCTGGCCAGGTGGGCTTCTTAGCACACTTACCATAAATATGCTGAGAGGTGTGAGAACTTTTATCTCCAGGTCAGATCATGAAAGAGGACTTGGCTTTCATTTTATGTTTAACGAAAGCAAACTTGCAAGGATGGTGGAAGCTGCAAGACAAGTTCCCTGTGCTGGAAACGTATCCCTCGGCACGCCTCTGGCCGTGGTAAGCAGCATCCGTCCTGTTTGGATTGAGTGTGCCACCACTTAAACTGCCAGAACAATTTTATTTTCTGAAGTCTTGCACATTATGATCCTGTTTGTCTTCCCTCTTAAAAATGAGATTGAGAAGATCTCTGCTTAACTTTATATTTTTCTGTATAGTATTTTGTTCCTATATTTTTATATACTGTAAAAATAAAGCATTTTTAGTTACGAAATATAACTCATGCTGCTGTACTTCAAAAATGTCTGAGCAAAATACACTGCATATCTTGTGAACATAAACAAGCATCCCCATATACAGGGAAGGTTTCTCGTGCTTTGTATTACTTCCAAGTCACGCTCAGCTTCAGACTGAAATAATGGAGGCTTTTAGTGAATGAAGAGTGCTGCTCTGACCAGGTGAGGGGAAAGAAAAGGGTTGACTAGAGTCAGGCCATGTACCTGGGACATCCTTTTAACTGGAAATAAACTCACTGACATGAGACTTTTTGGCATTTTAACAATGATCAGGAACAAAGGGTTAGTAGAAAGAATAACACTGTGAGAAAGTCTCCAGTAACGCCAGCTAAAACCAGGAGCAAGCTCCTCTCCCCCAGCTTAGTGTAATGAGCTGCTTGTTCTCAGCCATTTTTGAGGTATCACTTATGCTCAGTCAACTCCAAGCCCTTCTTCCCACAAGAAATTTGGAAAATTTTAAACATACATAGGAAAAAAAATTTTGATTTTCTAGGTAGCACTTGTTTTCTACTTTATGCCATCCTACAGGAATAAGAGGTGCAAACTTAAATGCTATTAAAATAATAATGGAAGATGAAACTTTCATGTTCTCTCAATTTTCAAATCCAGAGTTTAAGAAAACTTTCAAAGATTTGAGATGTGAAGAACCTTGTAACACTGTCCTAGTCACAGGTTTGCAGCAGGCTCCAGGAAACCATACCAAAATTGTGTGCAGAAAGCCATCAGCATCGAGGGCTGATAAAAGGTCAAATGTGTTAATTAAATATTTGCTCATCTCTGGAGTCGAAGGGGCAGATTCTGGGATGGAAGGAAGGAAAAAATCGGTGTCTGCATGATGCAGGGCAGCTGTCATTAGAGGCTGAGCTGTTTCACTGGTGTTTCAGGCAGTAAGCCACTGTGGCTATTTCTGCCTCTGTCTCTGGGAAGATTTTGTTATCGTGGAACAGGGTGGGCCCTTGGCAATTCCTGTAGTAAATCTGATGTGAGGCAATAGGTAAAGCTGAGCAGCACTGTGGTTCCTGCAGCTGGGGCCTTGCTCTTAGCTGGCCAAAAAAAAAAAAAAATTTCCAGGCTGTTGTGGGGAGCACCTTTCCTAATTTTAATTCTTGTAAAACCAGGCCAGAGCTGGCTGTGGTGGCAGCTTGGCAGGAAACCCAGGGGCCATGCTGGCACTGAACACAGTCCAGCCTGTCCTCCACATGTCCCTCTAACAGGAGTGATCCAGTGTTAGGCTGCAGTGATGTGCGGAGCAAGCAAAAGCCTGGGCTGGGGAGGGTCAGGAGGCAGCCATGTCCCTGCCTGTGCCTGGCCTCTGCACCATGGGGACTTCATTGCCATAGCATCTACCCTTGTGTTTTAGCCATTGGTTTGTAGTGACTGAGGGGTGAGATTTCAACAAATATAATCAAAAACGTTGCAGATGACAAAAGGTAGTGCTAAAAAAGTGCAAGCAAAGAAGTGAGCACAGCTTGGTGTGCGTGCATGCAAGGCAGGACCTGCCAGTGCTTCGCTTGTCTCTGGCTCTGCCTGCTGCTTCCTGGAGGGTGGAAAAGCAGCTATTTTATGTGTCCTGAACCAACTTGGATTAAAACCAGGCAATGCAGCAAGTGAAACAAGCAGCTTAATCTGAACCTTGTCACACTGAGGTAGCCAGAGCATCCCAGTGGGATTTCATTTAGTTCTCCTTTTTGGTTTGCAAGGAGATGTGGCAAGATTTTCTGCTAATGTGTAGATTAACAGATTTTCTACCAAGGCAGCAAATTCCTTAACAGACCTCGCTTTCTGCTGGTTTATGAAGGAGAGAGAATATGAGGAGAAGGAAGAGGGGAGGGAAGAAACAAAGGAATGAGCAAGCAAAAACTAGTTTTCTGTTGGGTTTGGTTTGCATCGAATACTGGAACTAGTAAATGTGAAAGAACAGATTTCACTGCCGAGAGAGGTAAGGAGAAAGGGGCAAGGTCTCCCCTGCTGGGATGCACTTTCAACTTTCTATTAGCAAATCTGCAGTAAAGGCTTTTCCCAGCTAAAAAGTGAATTAGTTGAGTGCTCAGACATCCTCTGAGTCCAGCTGCGTCTCTAAATGTTGTGGAGTTGCCTGCAAAATCGAGCAGAGGGGGTCACAGCACCTTGGCAGTGGGACTGCCCCTCTGCCGAGCTGCTGTCATCCCCTGCAAGCACTCTCAGCCTGCAAAGTCAAGCATGTTGGTGTAAACAGCCTCCGTTGCTTAAGATAACAGTATTTATCATGGTTCATTTGCATTTGAGATAGTTAAAGATATTTAGAGATACTGCTGAGAAGGCAGAAGTGCCTCATGCTCACATCACTTCTCTTTGCTAAAGATGGGCTGTGCTCGGCTGGCAGCTAGAGCTGAGGGTGCCCTGGCATTACAGAGTGCTGGGTGCTGCGCAGTGGGTGCCCGTAGGAAGCTCATGCTCCAGTACAGGGGAGTTCACTGATGAAGTCTTGGAGCCATAGCAGCATCTCGAGAACACCAAGTGCGATGTTGCTCCGATCCTGTCTCTTGCAAAATAGTGCCTCTAAGTATCAAAAAAATAGAGGAGTTTGGGGAACTATGCCCTAACATACTTATCTAATCCTTGGGACAAACTTAGCAGGTAACAGGCTCTGTCCAGCCTGTGCTGGTCAAGAGGAAAAAATGCCTCAAAGTAATTTCAGTGATTATCCCACCCTGTGAAGTGCAATTAATTTGAGGGCCCAAGGGGTTTAGTCTCACATCAAGTCCAAGTTGGTGTTTCCGCTAGCGGCAGAGGTCACGGAAAGGGGAGCGAGCCCCCCGTGCTTCAGATGGCATCAAGCTAGGAGCAACGCTGAGTGCTTGGGAAGGCAGAAGTGGGATTGGGAAAGAATTGTGGCAGGGTGGAGGAAGGTTTGAAAAATTGCCCATTTTTTTTGTAAAGGTAGGTGCTATAACTGCAACACAGAGCTGCATAAACCCAGTGGGGAGTAACAGGCTCTGCAGTAACGACCTGGGGCTTCTGATGCTTCGTGAAGCAATGATGTGTCAACAGCATTGCTCTTTTGTGAAAAATACAAATGTCACGTCGGGCTGGATGAAGAGTTGTGCGTAAGAGGCACAAAGCTCCCCTTGCACTTGACACTCACAAGGTTATAGCTGGAATATTGTCTCCTGTTTGTCCACAGCTTCCTCAGAAGCTAAATACTGCCATGGCCATCTGTTTATTTCCTAACGTGGACAAGCAACGGTGCTGCAGGATTCTGACCTACAAGAAAAGCTGAAACAAAGTGGGGCTGAACCTGTGCATGTCGTGCAAATAAAACACACAATACCAGGCTAGTGTTGCTGCCTTAGCCATGAACAAAAAGCACTGAATGGTAGCGGTAACGAAGCACCCAACTAGGTTCTCTGCAACAGCTTTTGTTGGTGGACATGATCATCATTTGGGAGAGGCAGCACTGAAGTTTTGGGGGGCCGACAGCGTTGGAGGGAGACAGTTGAGACAGTCTGCATGCAAGGGAGAGGGCCTCAGCGCGCTGTGTGGAGACTGAGCCGAGATTCGGAGTGGTGCCCATGGCCGCATGGGAGTGAGCAGTCTGTATCCAATTAAAAATCGGAGCAGCTCCTCTGCATGGACCGAGGAAGAGGTTTTTTTCTCCCCAAAGTGGTGAGCTGGAGGGTGAGGACGCTGCTGGGAAGGAGCGAGAGGCATCCCAGCAGCTCTGTTCACCCCTGCCTCAGTCTGCAAAGCTGGGGGCTACATAAATGCGTTTTATTGCTTGAAGTGGTGAGACTTAAATGTGCTGCCCGCTACAAAAGCAGATGACTGCATGCACTATAATGCAGCACCCAGAATCTGAGAGCCTTGCTGGTAAAATGTGGCAATAAGGGAATTTCCACTAAGCCTGTGCCGAGGGAGAGGGGCTGCAGCTGCAATGAGCCGCTGGGGTTATTGTGCGGGCAGAGATGTTGCTATGTGCAAAGAAATACATCTTCCTTGTTTAACTTGCTGTGCGGACATGGTAAGCATAGGGCTCTTTTTATGAAATGCTTATTTAATGGCGCATTATGCAGGATGGTAAAATCCAAGGTTGGAAGGAGGTTTCCCTTGAGCACAGGATGCTCGGCAGAAGGATGTGGGCTGCTCATCAAAAAACGAGTCTCCGGAGAGCTCCCAAGGGCGTGGGAAGGAGAAGGGAGCTGTAACCCAGCTCCGCTGCTTCCCTCCGTCCTCGTCCTGCGACGAATGGAGGAGCAGAGCCAGCTCTTGTGCTGGGCGAGCTCTTCAAAATAACTTCCACTAAGCCAAATGGGCTGCCAAGCACAGGGTAGATTTTGCTGGCTTTTGTTTTTAAGTGTCCCCAGCTGCACAGCCCCTGGGTGCCAGCACAAAGCCACTTTCCTGAGCGCCATATCCCAGCGTGACACTGAAACGCAAGAAGCACGGGGACTTTGCCAGCTGATCCCCCCTGCCTCTCCTGCCCTCGTCTCCACCTGGACGAGGTGGCTGCAGGTTGGTGGCCGTGGTAGGCTCCAGCTTGCTCACGGTGCTCTGGTAGCTCTTGGTGCAGGTAAAATGGCTGGTGGCATCCCCAAAAGAAGGGCTTTGCCCAGGCAGGACAAGGCAGCCTGGGGCAGGAAGGGAGCAGCCCTGCAGCTCTGCTTCACCCCAGCTCCCCAAGCCAGGGCAGACCTGTGGGGTGCCCTGGCATCCAGGCAAAAGCTGCTGATTTTGGACCGATGCTGGCTTCTGCTAGGAAAATTGCTCCTGGAGTCAGTCAGGCAGAGGAATTGAGATGGGGTTCTCCCCATGCCCCATTTCCCTCTGCCACTGGAAGCAAAGCTGAGATTTTGGGGAAACCCGTCCCACGAGGGTGCTGTGAGCTGGCCTGGTGAGATCCTGCTGCTGGGAGACTGGGAGGGCACCTGAAAAGCTGTGTTTGCTGAGCTGGTGGCGGACCTGTGTCCCACTGCTGCCGCCAACCCAACACCCAGACAGATTTTTTTTTACTGTAAAATTCAGAGGCTGCCAGGGCAGAGGGGGCCGCAGCATTACCAAAACGCTGCTCTGATGGAGGCTGTGTGGTTGCAGATACCGCTTTTAGCAAGTTCAGCATCCGACTCCCCCTTATTGCCTAAGGAGGAACTTGTAAATCCCATCTACAGTGGGATCAGCTGTTGTAGATCCTGCTTTGGGGACAAGATCACTCTTATAGGAGCACCCGTTTCTCTCCATCCCAATGAAGAAAGCCCGTATGGAGCCAAAATCGAGCATGACATGCCAAATCCCAGCCCCAAAACAGTGGGCCCTGCACTGAAAGGGCCAGAGGTGCAGTGAACCCACCAAACCCTAAAACGAGCAGCCTTGTGGCACCCCCAAAATGTGATTTTTCTGCCCTTGTTCAGCTGCCTGCTCCCTGGGGGGGTACCCTAGGGCTGGGCCACCCTGTCACAGGTAGTGGGATTTATCCCATCCCCTCCTGCCAGCCCAGGCGTCCTGCTCTATGAGGGACCATGGGTGCATCCATGCATGATCACCCCAGCTGATAACTCAGCACCCGACGTGGGGAACCACCAACACGAAGGTTGTCTGTGCCAGTGGGATTTGCTGTCCATCTCTGGGACAATACAATCCTTAATTGCAAGATTGTTAATGTGAGCCCTTGCCCACAAGCATCCTGGCTGGCTGGCAGTCACTATTGAATATTTTGGTTTTTTCCAATATTTTATTCAAGATTTTGTTTTTTTGAGCAGCTATTCACTATTTTTTCTTTATTGTTCCATATGTGGCCCCAAGTTTTCTTTACTGCATGTTAGTCCAACCCTGCTCTGAGCAGCACTTCCTCATGGCCTGTCCTGCATCCTCCATCATCGGGGCAGCCAAGAGCTTCTCAGGCTTTTAATGACTCTCCCCAACGTCCCTCTGAAGAGGACAGCACTGTGAGCTCCTTTTCACAGGTGGGAACTGAAGAGATTTAGGGCAAAAACTGGCCACAGCTTCTGGATACCCGTTGCGGGAGGTGCGGGGCCGGGCTGCCCTCCAAGAGGTGTGAGCATGCCCTGGGGGCACGGCTCCTCACATCCCCTGCCACCGGCGCTGGCTCAGCAGTTTGGCAAGTGGCGTCCTGCGTGGCTGACGGGCCGTGGGGGCCGCTGTGGGGGCCACTGTGGGGCTGTGATGGCGGCTGGGGGCCAGTGATGGCCGTTGGGGGCCGTAATGGCAGCTGTGGGCCATGATGGCGCCGGGGGCCGTGACGGCGCCTCGTCCTCGCGAGGCGACCATGGGCGGGGCGGACCCACGGGGCGCGCTGAGGGCGGGACCAAGGAAAGCCACGCCTCTTCCCCGAAAGGGGTGTGGCACACGGGGCGCGGCGCGGTGACGTCACATGAACGCTGATTTGCATACGGCGTGCGTGCCGCTGGGTAGGCGGGCGGTCGCGCCGGAGGTGGCGGATCTAAGATGGCGCCGTGCGGACGTGTCCGGAGCCGCTGCCTGGGCCCGGCGCTCCTCCTGCTCCTGGCGCNGCGGCGGCTCGGGCAGCGGGTGGAAGCTGTCGGAGGAGGCGGTGTGCCGGGAGGACGTGGTGCGGCTCTGCTCCAAGCACAGCTGGGCCAACAACCTCGCCGTGCTCGAGTGCCTGCAGGACGTCCGCGAGGTGAGGGCCGGGCGCCGGGCCGGGCCTACCCGCGGCGGCGAACAAAGAGCGGGGCTCCGCGCCGCCCGCGCCTCTCGGCCCCGCCGCCGCTCCTCAGCGGAGCGAGCGCCGCCCGAGCCTCCGTTCCTTATTTATCTCATGATTTTTGTTTTAAAAAGCGGGATTTGCGTGCAGGCCGGCGCCGGCCGCGCTTCCCGCGCTGCGCCCCCGCCGCTGTGCAGCTTCGTGTGAGGGGGACGGGTCGGCTCGGGGAGCCGCCTGCGGGGGTGACAGTGAGGGCAGGGGGCCCTGGGAGAGCAGCCTCTCCCCTGCCGGCACCCCTCTTTATTTGGATCTCTGGGCTCTGCGCTGCCGCCCTAGCAGTGGCCTCCTGGGAGGGAGAGGTCTCGGTGGGATGGCTTTGTTTTGGCTTTGGTGCCTTACAGCAGGGTCATTCGCTTTTAGAGGTCTGGGGAGATTCTTGCCCGCTTAGTGCTGAGGAAAGGTGCCTTGCCTGGTAGCAGCAGTGACCTGAGAAGGTTTTTTTTCCAGGCTCAGGTTCCCACCTTTGTGTAGAGCTCAGCTGCAGAGGTGGTTGCGTTCCAGTGCTTGCTTGTGCGTCTATGAAACTAGATGTACAATCTTTAGAGCTGGCTTAGTTTATGCGGGGAGGTTGGCTGGGCAATCTGTGGTGTTCCAAACATCTGTCGAGAGTGGTTTAAGTCTAACTCAAGAAAAAACTGAGTTGCAACCTCAGAGTCATTTCTAGCCCCATCTTTTCATTCATTCCTTGGTGGTTCTTGCTCAGTTTGAAGAAGCCTTTGGGGGAAGTATCTTTGGTGAGCTGATTTGGTGTTGAGGTCTGTTTAGTTCTTGGGTTCTCTGCTGTGAAGTCCAGGAATGTCAGACTGGGTCAGTTTTAATGGTGTTTTATCAAGTGGAAATGCAGTCAGGAAAAACCTGTGCTTGTTTCTCATCCGTTATTGCAGAGACAGCAGATGGCAGTGACTTAGTGGTTACTCCATCAAGGGGAGTCTTGAACCAATAACTGTCAGTGATTACTTCCTGGCTTAAAATCCAAAAATAATTTTGTTTTTTTTATCTAACTTAAAGTTTTAATTTTGGACAGGTAGTTTAGTAAGACACTCATGGCGGACTTTTTAAATGAATCCTGATGCAACATTTGTCACAGTTATAAAATGCTCTGATATTTGCTGTATGAATAACTTGTCCCTTACTGTTTCTTCCACCTGTCTGGGATCTTTTGGACCCGCTGTTAGGGAGGCACCATCTCTGAGACCATCTCAGAAGCTGTGCTTACAGGTGGTGGCTCACAAGCTACCAGCCTGCCAAAAAGGCAAGCTCTTGTTGTTCCTTTCTTTACAGTTGTGTGGCCCCTCCCTTCTCTTTTCATAGTTCCAGTGCTTATTGGTTTTCTGCCATTTTAGTGAGGTGGACCTTTTTATCATCTAGTTCATCAGCTTTCTGCTGGAATAGTTTTGTCATTTTACTGAGTTAAACACAGAGGGCGGGTGAGTGCAGGGCTAGGGCATGGGGGTGTGCAGGAAGAAGCAAAAGGTGAAGGAATGCTTCGCATCACACTTTATTTGCAGCAAGTACAAACCCTTATGTTGGTTTTGCATATCTGGTGAGGCTCCACTGTCTTTTAAATATTGTGTCTTGCTTGTGGTATTCCTTTTCCCCTTTCAAAGCCTGCCTTGATGTCAGTAGTTTGCTGGCTGTTGGTCTTGTCTAGCTGTAATGCTGTCTGATATCCAATGCCGAAAGTGAATCTTTTCCTGGGGTGACATCCCAGGCATTGATAGGACATCTTGGGGTCATTTTGGATTGAGTTTTCTCTCCAAAGGTGCCCGTCTGCAGCCTTGTCCTTATTTGTCTGTCAGTCTGTAAAGAGCACTGTCAGCTGGTCTTAGACTCAGCAGTTTGCCTGCCGTAACATAGATGTGATGGGCTATATCCTGATGTCAGAATGACTTCCCAGAGTGCTGCTCTGAGAAATTAATTAAAATAACTGACTTCTGTATATTGCTACTGTTTAACTCTTGATATTTAGACTCTGAGTAGAAGTCATGAGTTGTAAACATTGGGTGGGAGATCAGGTGATAGGAAACGGGGTCAGATGTTGTCTTGGATGTTTCCTTTGCATTGGAGGTGACAGCAGAAGAAATAAGTGACACATTAGCTGTTACTGTTGTTAATCTAACTTTTAATTTTAACCCTAGATCATCTGACAGCTTGTTTAGACAATACCAGAAAAGTGACAATTACACTTTAAAATGGGTGGGGAACTAGTGTAAGTCATACAAGCCCACTTAAAAAAAGTTGGGCTATAGTAAATGGAAGATTTGGGGGAGTTACTGTGTGTGTGATAGCGTCAGTGAGGACGGTATTTGGACACTGCTTCGCTACAAGTAGCAGGTAAGATTTTTAGATGCAATTAGGCTGCAGAAGCAGCCTTTTTTCCGTAAGTGTTTAAGATGATGTTACTTTTCTCATAAGAAATGTTCCTCTAAAGAGGAGGAACTTTCAGTTTGAAACTGGGAGTGTTACTGTTAAGATTATCCATTGATTTTTCTTCTTAGTGTGATACAGAAAAGCTAGGACACTTTTAAATTTGAATAACCAGGGGAAGAAACTACTTGAAACATTCCTTTTGAGTCCATAAAGTATAGAGAAAAGAAAAGATGTGCTTGTTTTGTTAGCCAGTGTGAATGTGATCACATTAGTTCAGTATCTGCTGATTTGTTAGTGTGGATGTCTTTAAAGTAAGTCCTCCCTTGCTTTTGCTGGGTACAGGAGCCTAGCTTGTAGGGTGAATGTTGAGAGAAGCTGTTTAACACAAATAGTCAGTAAAGAATAGTTTGAAACAAAAGAAAACAGTAAAAAACCCCACAAAACCCAAAATCATAAATTTTAAAGTTTTGGTTTTGAGAGGTTACTTGTAGACTTGTCAATTTAAAGTATTATCAGCACAGGTATTTAAGCACTGTGTATTTTTAGAATTCTTTTTTAAAAAAAAAAAAATCAGACCCTCCAGACTGATAAAATACCACTGATTTTCCACCAAGTTAATGAAATGCTTAATTGACATAGTGCAGAGTCCGCCTCTGCAGGTGCAGAACTCTTCTGCATTTCAGGTTGTTCAACTATTTGAAAGATTGTCCCTTGATTTCTATCATGCTTTTCTGCTTTCCTTTCGTAGTAGAAGAATGGGAAGGATGCTCCTTAACTGGAGGAGGTAGTGGTCAGAGCTAGTCAGCTTAAACATCTTTGACTGTAAGCAGAAAATAGACTCAAACACATGTTTTGGTGCATTTTCCAGACGAATTAATTTCCTTCTAGTTAAAATTATTTGTGCATGGGATACATTACTGTTTTGAGTCACTTATATTTTGTCATCAGTGTTTTGATTGTTATCCAAATAACTTTATGCCAAGATATAAAAAGAGTAGAACAGGGTGGTGTACACTTCTGTTTTTCAAAAATGTGTTTTAAAGTGCTTTTTTCTGAAACATTTCTGGTTGCTAGCCTCTTTCTGGAGAGACTTCAGAGCTTGCACTTCACTCAACATAGGCTGCAGCCTTTAAGCCCTTTTTTATGGGCTGCCTATTAAACTAATTTTCATGGTAGTTACAGTATAAATAAACCCATGAAATATTAATATATTTGCTAGGTAAAAATTTTTCCATGATAATACTGATTTGCATTTAAAGCATGACTAAGTCATTGAATTTGAGGTAGGAAACATTAGCAGGTATGAAAATATCTTAACCAGTGTAGCTTTCTTATCTGGCTTATTAGCGGAGCATAATTTTACTGTTAAAACATACCTTAGATCTGATTAATCAGTGAATTAACTTGATGTCATAACTGTTGAGCTTTACTTGCATTGCATCTGTAAAGATTATGTAATATTTAAAGCATTATATCCATCTATATAATGCTAATGCATTATAGTCTAAATTTTTCTAAGATCAAATAATTGTGGTTAAGTTGGGATTAGAGATCAAAGTTTTGGCTTCCTGCTACTTTCTTCATCCTGAATGGTTCTGTTCTTCAGTGGCACCTTTATGGCAGGGACAGTATCACTGAGCCTGAATGCTCTGCTTTCTGGAAAAAATAAGGCGCTCTCAATGTTGAGGATTGGGTTAAGAACAAAACAAGTTAATCTTAAAGCTGTGTATTTTAAGAATAGTATTTTTCCTATTATTTCAGATGCATAGTCAGTGTTTTTATTAATTTATTTAAAAATACTAATTTTTAAATATTTACTTAAAATTCATTTGATGTGACTTACAGACTAGGAAGTGTGTAACGTTTGGCAGGTTGGGAACAGGCACATTTCTTCTGTGTAAATGTTTTATTCCTCACTCTGTATGTACCTGAGCTCCTTAAGTGGTCTGATTAAATAGTGCCAGTGAAATTACCTAAGTTTTAAAACTATAGATGGAAGAGAGAAACCAGATGGCAATGCATGCTTGGAGTCTTCATCTCTTTTGGTAATACTGTAGTTGTAGGAAAAGTCGTGTGTGCTCAGTCCCTGTGCTTGTTCACTAGTTTTTCTACTTTCTTGGTAAAGGGATTGGAAATGTGAAGGCTTCCCTGAAGCTTTTTAGTTGTATTGAGGTGGATAAGTGTGATCTGTCATGGTGGCTTGATATTCCCCCCACCCCCCTTATCTCTGTAATTTATTGAGTTGAAGAGCAAAGGTTTTGTTTTGACTCAACATGCGACATTATCTCACATTTGAGCATGTGCTCATGCTATTTCCGTCTCTCACAGCTTTCCTATGCACAAGTGGAGGCTGGCATTTAAAGTACCTTTTTTTGAGATGTCTGGGCTGTGGCAGCAAATGACTGTTTGCCTGTCCAGAGCTGTAAATAATTGAGGGCCGTGGATTAAACATAGCATGGGAGTGGGCTAGTTTTTAGGAAATGCAAATAGTGAAGATGCTATTTACTGAGTTGGCCATCTCCTTCAGTGCTTATAGTTTGTTTTTGTCCCACAAAACCTCCAGGCACTCTCACTGGCGTTCAGGTGAGCTGTTTTGAATGGGAACTGCCTGTTTCTCAGGGTAGTAAGTATGTAGTTGTGGCATGGAGGCTGTTCTGGTTCTCTAATCATTACTATTGCAAAGGAGTAGGCAGTTAGCATTCTGGTGATGCTCTTACAGTGCCTACAGCATTATCATCTGGTTCAGATATCAACACGCAAAGGGATTTTTATTTTTAAAGGCAATGATCAGAAACTGGAAAATGTACCTTAAGCCTTGCCAAGGGCTTTGCTTATGCTCTCCCTTATTTCTGAGGCATATTGACCTGGTGATGATTCAAAGCCACCTGTACGGAACACAGGAGTTTAAGAACTCATACATCCTTAAGAAAAAAAAA
>VYZW01002946.1:0-30634 GCA_013401315.1 Balaeniceps rex | reverse complement strand
AGAACAGAAGAAGAGTTTGGACTCATTTGTCCTTCAGTAGGTTGTCTCTTCATAATTGACGGTATTGAGTCCCCAGTCCAAAGTCTCTTGAAGTACATAGAAGCAACCACATTAGTTTCAAATGTCTCTTATCAGGAGACAAGAGCAAAAGGCTGGTCTCCACCACAACCAGACAAATGACAACTTCTACCTTTCCATGATTTGTCTGAACACAAGGGAGTTCCCCTGTGGGATTAATGAGTAACCTTTTTAATTTTTTAAGTTTTACGCAATAACTGTAGTAATGGGATACCAGGACTGACTTGTTCAGAAAGGCACATCTGATGATAAGGGACAAGATATGATCACTTTATTCTGGCAGCTAAACTGAAGCACAAACTAGAAACTATGGGGAAACTAGGAAGACTATTTGGATATGTGTCATGTATGTTTGCCCCATTCTTATGCTTTTCGCTAGGTATTCTTGCTTCTGGATACAATCAGAAATAGGATATTGTACTATGGGCATGTCTGAGTTTCTGCTTTTTATAAACTATACAGCAGCTGAGAAGAATCTGTTGTCTGCTCCAGATGATCTTTAGAGGACAAATGAAATCATGTGGAAACAACACAGAGATGTTTTAAGATGGCTGCCCAAAAAGCCAAATTGTTGCTTAGAACCATTGCCAAACCATTGCTCGGTGCCACTGCAAAGCTACAGAGCACTATACCAGCTACTAGGAAGAAAATTAACTCTATCCCAGCTGAAACCAGGACATTTGGCTTTCTATATAAATGCTAGGAAGTGAAATATTCTGGTTTTCAGAGGCTTTGTTGTTCAACTACACTGGAGTACACACTGCATGTTACACTGCCTGAGGAAAAAAAAAACAAACCACCGAGCTATCATGAAGAAGAATATCAGTTTCTGTCAGAAAAAAAGCCACAAGGTTTGATTGGTGTTATCAGAATGTGAATGGCTTTGTTACAAAAATGTGTGCTGTTGAACTGAATTCCCTCAACTTGCTTTTAGTTGCGAAATCATGTTTTAGTGGTCATGTTAAAACACTCCTGCATTGAACACAACTAGCCCTCTTAGCAGCATTTCCAAAGCTAGGTTCATGCAAATATTTGCACTTGACTTCCCACCTGCCCATGGAGATGAGAAGCATGCATGAAACGACAGACTTGCATGTGGCCAGGCAGCTGGTTAGACCAGACGCTCGCACACCTCAGAGATACGAGCTTATCTGGTATTTAGACAGACGTGAAGCACGTCAAAAACAAACACATGGCTGGCTTTGATGATCAGGTTTTAAGCAGAGATTTAAACATTTCTGTGAAGCAGTTTTTAAAAACTTGTGAAACAGCAAGCATCCAAGTATCTGGCTAAAATCTGCTGCTCTGGCTTCCTAAAAAAAAAAAGGGCCAAGCATTAATTTTACAAATAAAGCAAGCTATTTCTATCCTGCTATTAAAAAAGCCATTTGTTCTTGCACTGTAACCTTTTTAGAAAGTTTAATTCTTCTCAGCACCATGACAAAGGGAGAAAAGGAGGGAGAGAGCATTTAGAGGCAAATATGCTCCTGCACTGCCCAGGAGATGGGCTGCCGATCCACTGCAACCGCCTGAAGGCATATTCAGAGACTGGAAAGTGCCTGTGGCAGGAGCAGTAACAGGAGGAAAACTAATATCCTAGTGAAGTACCTGCTTAACAGCCTGTGTTCTTTCTAGGGCTCTCCCAAACTTTCCATTTCAGACCCAAGAGACTACTTTTACACTAAGCTAGTTTTATATATATTTATCTACCAACAGATAAAAGAACACTTGCACTGAGAACTTCAGAGACTCTGAGGTCTTGTAGCTATTGTCAGGCCGGTTAATCCTGAGAGCCCCAAAAAGAGAGAACCAATGAGTTCTGCACTGTTAAACACTGTAAAGCATTAAAAGCTACAGAAATACATATGTGTCCATTGCTATATACAATCCAACTATTTTAAGTCAGGCAAGAAAGCAACATGCAACAACATTTATGTTAAAACCTGATGGTTTAGTTCCCAAAGAAAAAAGCAAATTTTTTTTTGCTTTTAAAAAGAAACTATAAATGAGAGAAAATCCATCTCACTGCGTGAAAAATCACGAAGACTTACAGGCCAATGAAGTAATTTCTCAGCATTCTCAGCTCTCCACCCCACTGCAAATACATTTTTTTAATTACTTCCCATGCACAGCATGTTTGCAAAGAGTAAATTTGTGTGTCTTTCTCGGGGAAGTGCCTCTAAGAATTAGAGATTATCCATGGCTTTTAAAATCTGAAAGTTCATCCAGGATTAATGCTAATAGTTAGGTCTCGCTTCAGTAGATGGACGCATCATCATAGTGGAATTTACCTTGAGAGCAGATCCTGGGGCTGGAGACTTGACCATTGCCACAGGGTAAATACTGACTGCGTAAATGTAACAAATGCCTCTTGAACTTGACTCCAACAAATACGTAGAGCACAGGGTTGAGGCAGCAGTGGGAGAAAGCAATTTTACGGCTGATGTGAAAGGCAAGGTTGGAGTCTTTTGCATACTGACAGCTAGGTGCTGGAAAAGTAAGCAGAAAGCTGAGGATGTTGTAAGGTGCCCAGCTCAGGAAAAAAGCCACCACAATAATAAGGATGAGTTTCACAGTTCTGTACTTTCTGCGAGATCTTGCTCCAAGCAGGATTATCACTATCTTGAAGTAACAGAATATGATAACCCCCAAGGAAATCAGGAAAAGTACGTTTCTCTGATAAATGTCCACATTTTTCCATTTCCAGTCAGCATAATCACAGGTCTTGTGCCCTTCCAAGTTTTCTTGCACTGTGGTGTGAATCACCTCAGGAACCACAATTAATATGCTACCAGTCCAAACAGCCAAGCTCACCAGAAAACCACACCACTGCGTCTGGGATCTCAAAGTCGAAAGGGGGTTCACTACTGACAAGTACCGCAGGATAGTCATGAGAGTCAAAAAGAAAACGCCGCTGTAGTAGCCGATGGAGAAAACAGCATTCACCGCTTTGCAAAGGAACTCACCAAAAATCCACCCAAAGGACTGGTCCACTGCCCAGAAAGGCAGCATGCAGGAGAATACTAAATCAGAGACACAGAGATTCATGATGAAGACGTTCGTTAAAGATGTAAGGTTTTCATATTTGAATAGGATCCATAACACTAGAGTGTTTCCTAGCAGGCTGAGCAAAAATGCCAGAGTGTAGAGGACAGTAGTGAGATGGGTGTAAAATACAAAATAGTTGCCCATTTCGCAGACATTGCTTTCATTAAAAGTGTATTCGTATGAGTAATTATAATCTGAATCAGGTGGATAATGTTCTTCATCCATTTGTCTGTGCAAACCTCACACTGTTCTCCAGCAGCTACTTCGAAGAACCACAACAATCACACAAAAATTTTGGCGAAAATCAACCCAATAACTAAACTCCCGCTGTGGAGGCTTCTGTTATAAGAGACAAAAAGAAGCAGTGAAACTACCTTATTTGTCCTGGTTTTGGGAGAGAAAGGAGTCATTTCCTCCTAGTTCATGCTAGACTAGAGCATGAACAGGTAGATACTAAGGATTTACACTCAAAGCAACGTCAAGATCTTAAATACTTAGGAAGCCAGAAACTGAGATGTTTCTAAACCTATATGGTCACTGACAACAGCTAATTATTAAGCTTCTAGTACGTGAAGGTTGAGGGTGCATTGTTTTTTAACATAAGTATCCCAGGTGCCAAGACTTTCAAATCTGCTACTATTTTTTTAAGTTTTCTGGAATGGTATCAAATTCCTAAACACTTCACCGTATATATGATTCTTTGTCACCAAGCTTCAGCACTGCAGAAACTTAAAAAGCTGAGCAGTACCGGTATCAACAAGTGTAAGCACTAAGAATGGAAAAAGCCGTGTTTCTTACAGATTTTCATCTTGAGGTTGGTCGACATCTAAAAATCTCAAAGCTGTGACGGAAACAAACCCACGTTGGGCACTCCTTGCATCTCTGTGGCCTGCTGATTCTCAGGGGTGCAAGAGGAACAGAGCTCACATCACACCCGTTTCTGGGGCTGCTGCCCTCTGCCTGTCTGCCTGTCTGCAGGTAGGAATTTAATCTCAACTGGATGGTTGAAATTGGCCAAACCGTGTCAAAAATTACTGGGACTTGGAAGATGACATACAACCAGGTGAACATACAAGGGTATCATGGTCACAGTAGCCTCATGTCTTTACAAAATTAAGCTAAAAAATAGGTATAAAAAAATCAGTAATGGCTCCAACCAACGGTTCAAAGTCTAAATTAACATTATCCCAGATGAAGGCTTACCTGCAGCACTGTATTTGGATCCTGATTTGACTGATGCCAGTGAGAGACCTGCCACTGATCTCTTTGGAAGTGCAGTCACAAGAAGGAAACTCCACGACTCAGGCCAAAATTGTGCTGGTGACATTTTCCTTTTTGGATTAGTGAAAGCAGAATCTGCCTGCTACAGCCAGGAAAAGACACGCTGCCTTTGGAGGACAGGAAGGTTGTGTCTACACCAGGAAAGTGTGCCAGGGAGCTCTGCTGGCTGCCAGCATGTAATGCCATCCATGGGGGTAGGTGGCTCAGGTCAGCCAGAGCCTGGCACAGGCAGCACAGGCCAGGAACCATCTATTCATTGGGATGTGGTCACCCAGTTTTGGAGGCAAGGAATGTGTGGGATTCAGTACTGTGACAGCAAGTGGCCCTGGCACGTTTATCACCAGAGGCACAGTCCTAACTGGAAATTGTGCTTGTGGCCCTCAGTCTGTACCATGCTGCCATCTTCAGGCATGCAGGACAAGACCCTGCCGAGGCTGTCATCCTCGCTGGTTTTGCTTGACATCACAGACAACACTTAAGCAATACATGGGTTAGATTGAGGTCTTGACCATCATCATGTCCTGTTTCAGCTCAGGTTGAAGGTATGACTCCTTCCTAGCAGCTGTCCTAAGGGAGCAGAGGAGCCTCTTTGCAAAGAGTAAAGTTTCTCCATAGATGAGATGACAGTGCCGACCACTGTCTTCACTTATGCTCTCCTCCCACGCTGGCAGCCCAGTGCCAGCAAGCCCCAGGGCAGGACTGCCCACCCGCCAGGAGCTACACCTTGGCATTCAGGGAGCTCGGGGGAGGCCAAGGTGCACTGCAGCATCCACCACCACGTTCAACTCCTCAGTTTCCAAGCACCCACCAACTCCCAGGTGCCTTGTCCTTGTCAGGTCACATTGTCTCCCCAGCTCGCTCTTGGAGAGGTGGCAATTTAGCCTCTGCTTACCTCAGCTGTTGCTCTTTCTCCCTCAGCTATTGCACCTTTCCCAGGATGGTGTCCTCAGCGTTCCTCCTCGCCTCCTGTCTGCTGAAGAATCTGAAATCATGCGATCCAGCTCCTCCTCTCCTGTTTGCTGTGGGGTCAGGTGCTGCAGGTGTTGCACCACCGTTGTTGGTGGTGTGCAGGCTGCCTGGTGCACGGTACCTCCGCGCTGTACTCCCAGTGCAGGCGAGACCTCAATGGGGGATCTCACTGCTGACCTGCCCTCAGACCTCAGAGGTGGCTCATCATTCTCAGGGTAAACGTAGATTTGCACTGCATGCTTGATTATAACCAATCTATATGATGCAGCATGCAGTGCTGTGTCACCTGTGTTGTGGTTTAACATGGCATGGCATGCAGGCTCCATGTAATTACAGATGGAGGCTCCAGCCTACAAAGCATCAGACCTCCTGGATGGCTGATCAGGACTAAGTACGTGCTTTGATATTATGTTTGTACCAGCTGGGAAGCCCTCCGTCAGGTTGGTGATAGTAAAGAGCACCTTGCGGGAACCTGAGGCACTTGGATCTTTTCCTCGTTGCTTCAGATTTGCTATAAAACTCCTGGGATCAACACCTGTATTTTTGCTCTATTGTATTTTATCTTCCCCCTTTCTACTCTATAAATAAGAAATACTGTGCATGGATTTTCAGTTAAGACACATGCAAAGGAGATAAAAAATTGATGTGATTGAATCAACAGACTAAGAACATGTTAGTGTCACACATGAAATACAAGTCATGCAACTGTTTTCAGTATATATACGTAATGGTACAAGTGAGAGTGGAAGTTGGCTGAAAGATGGAAATTACCTTAATTTCTGTTGTCAAGATAAATACAAACAGAGGAAGAACACATCCTACAGTTTAAAGTCATCCCTGCCCTTGTGAGGAGCACTCAGAAAGGCATTCAACATTCATTTCACTCCTGGGCAGAGGAGCCACATCACCCCTCACCAGGTGTTACACCAGCCTCCTTCCCAGGCAGAGGCAGCTGAGACAGCTCCCTTTGAGAAGATTCCTGGCATTTACACAGACAAACTGAGGTTAAGCTCATGTGAATTGGAAAGGTCCAGTCTCATTATGTAAGGGGAATATAGTAGAGAGGCTCTCAAAGAAGCCCACTACCATAAGGCATGCACTGACAGCAGCTACCTCGGCAGCGTTTTTTACTCACTTTATTCAAACTTCTGCTGGAGCTGCTGGGCTTCACAGCTTGTTCTCCAGCTCAGGAAAAATAAATAAAAATAGTTAGCTGGCTTTGCAGGACAGCTTACTCTCTAGCTACCCAGGCAGCAAAGGTCGAATCAGAAAATCAATTTCTGTTCCCCTAAATTGGAGTTTATCTGGTAGCTGTTTCCTTAACCAATCTCTTGGTCCAATTTGGGATAGGAAAACAAATCCCAAATGGGACTTTTTTGGCAGGAAGGGATCTTAGTTTTTCAATCAGGACTATGGAGCACAGTATTTTATTTAAAGGAAGTTAAAACACATTAAATAATACTTCTCCTACCCTAACTATGACTGGTATCAGTCTTGGAGCACACCCTTGAAGTCACACATAGGAGACAGACAGCAAAGTCCTGGAAGTCATGATCGCGATGTAGACTTGGCCCAAAGCGCAAATGCAGTCTGGACAGTTGGTCTGCACTGGTGGGTGAAAGAACTTTTTGTCTGCCTTTGGAGGAGTTTTCCACATGGTAACAAACTCTTTCAGGACGTGGATAAAGTGAAAATTCAGTAGGACTTCCTTTGCCCAAATGAGTTTTGGAGAGCTCCAAGAAGCCCAGCTCCTCATGAAAACTCTTACCCTATTTTTAAAGCAAAACCTGCTCTTGAGTTGGGGTCATTTTCTGAGACTGGTGCTTCCACCCATGCCCCATGGGTTTCACAAGGCGGGTACAACATGAGTGGTCAGCCCAGCTCCTTGGTGATCCCCTGTTCCCCCGAAGCTCTGCCTCCCAGCCCTGGCCATCAGCCCTGTGATAACCCCCGTCCAGGGAGGAAGAAACATCTCAGATTAAGAGTCTGGACCCCGCTCCTGAAACATATATATGAGTTCACATTTACATACTAAGTACCACTACAGTCAAGGCAGGATCAGCTTACGGTATCTAGGCAGACACAGAGAATTAATGCTTGTGGGACTTGCCATGCAAAGAATGGTATTTTTCACAACTGCTGCCAGAGCACTGCTGAAGCAGCAGCCCTCCGCCTCATCCAAAGTCACCATGGGGGTAAAATCAGCAGCCAAGTCTGTTTTTACAATGAGGAGGAGGTTATGATGTTCTCTCCCTCTCCAGCTTCTCCTTTCCCAAGAGCTGCAAACACACCCTCTGGGCCCTTTATCACAGTTTCGCTGTAGCTTCCTCTGTTCCAGAGGTTTTCTGGAGAAAAATAATCTGGCATTTACACTCTGCTTTTGAACCAGCTGCTACCTTTTCTTCCATCCCAAACTACACCTCTGGACAGAAGGGACAGCAGGGAATGAAAATGGTGCTGCAGATTACCCGCTATCAACAGGACGTGCTGGTGTTCGGCAGGTCCCTCCTGGGGCACTGAAGCAGCCTCTCTCCTGCCACCCTGCCGGGGCACTGGGGTGAGGGCATATGGTCTGCAGGACCATGGTGCATGATGATGAAACCCTGACCTCATGTCTATTTGATCAGTAGGTTTTATTGGCGTTGAGGCTGATCAGAAAGGATGCGGTGCCGGCAGCCAGGCAGCAGCCATCCAACAGAGCGGTCAGGCAGGAGCAACCTTGGCCAAAGAGGCTTGCATGGAAGCGGAGGTGGTTGGCATCCAGCCTGTGGTTGCCCACAACAGGCTTCGAGTCGGCATGGTTGCAGCTCTGGGTACTCCCCATGCTTCCCAAGGGTGAGGGGAAGGAGCAATCCAGCCCCTTAATTTTTCTGGGTAGTGCAAAGGTGGGCATCACTCCCTGCTTGCAGCTGGGCAGTTTGGCCATGGTTTTCCTGATAGTTCATGCAAGGACAGGATGAGCAAGTGAGGCCCTGGGGGTGAGAAGAAATAGTCCTTCTGGTAATAACTGGCAGGGAGGAACCAGCAAACTGGAGCTTTCTGGGGTTTTCTGAGTGGGGAAATTGTCAGTTTGTTTCTACAATGTAGACAAGCAAGATTTTAAGTGGATTTTTTGCAAACAAAGAGGTTGCATTGATCTCTGTGTGTGACATGTAATTCTGATTTGTCTTAATAGCACAACTCCTACCAGGCACCAAACACTAGTGCGTTTCTTGCGGGCCAGACAGCGGTGACATGGCATATCACTTTCCCAGCTGCTCCATAGAGAACGTAAATGCTCCGTTCCTTGGCTGTGAAAAGAGCACCACTTTTGTTCTTAGTAGCTGGGTTTGTTGGCAGTTGAAACCAAGCAAATCCACTTATTTTTATTACTAAAGCAGAACATATCTTCAGGTTTTTGCTGCCAAGAAAATGCTGCCACCCCCCCACACACATGCCTTGTCTCTATGTGTAGATGTACACGTATCCTCCCGACGATACACTGCAAGATGGGGCTGTCCTTAAGAGCACTCACCAGACGCTACACCATATATTTAATTAGCAATCTTAAAGCTGTGTAAGAAGTCTATTAAGTAAAATGTGTGTAAAGAAGCTGACTATTCTCTCACAAATTCTTACATCACAAAATAAAGATGACGATCAAGGCAAAGGAGCACATTGCACTTTTGGGAGAAATAATTGCATGTCTTCCCTCTAAAGCTTAGCAAAACTCATGCCTCCTCGTAGAGTTCATGAACTAATTTTTATGGCTCAGGGACAACTTGAAGAAGAGGGTTGTATTTTTCTACAGAATTCCATTGCTGCTGGTGTATTTAAGCTATACACACCCAATTTATATTTTTTTTCAGGAGGATCATAAGCCATATGTCTAAGGAATTTGTGTACCACATCTTGGGTGGGATTTCCAGTGTTGCTGCTGGGCCCGTTGCTGCAGGAATGATGCTGAAACAGAGGGAAACTACACTGGCAGCCATTGGTGTGACCAGCAGGTATGAGGGGGTCTTGCGCTGTCCCAAGGCTGGGCTCAGAGCAACACACCTGCCTGCAGCCCTGGGACATGGCTTGGGGAGGGAGGAGAGGAGCAGCCTCAGCAGCGGCGGGTTGCAGGCAGAAGGAGGTGCCTTTTCTGGAGAGAGGGCTGAGCAACATCGCTGCAAGGAGCCCGGCTTTGTCACGGAGGCTGTCCTCATCCCTGGCAGTGCAGCCAGTCTCTGTTTTTAATGACTGTGAAGCAGGCTCTCTCGTATCGGGCTGTTTTCACTGGTGAAGTCATTCTGATGCTAAAGTCCAGGAGACTCGCAAGGCTTTAGCCAAAGGGAGAAAGAAGAGAAAAACATGACCACTGCGCCACATTCGCAGAAAATGAAAGGCTGGGCATAGGGTAAGGAAGAAAACAAAGTAACTGTGTATGTCATTGCTGTCTCCTCAGCACTTTCTAACGAGTTGTGTTTTTCTTTCCCTTCATCACATCCCTTACGCTTTGTAACACAACACAGGGTGAGAGTTTGCCTTATTAACCCCGCTGGTACCCGCTGGCCTTGGCTACCACCTACCCCAACTCCGTCTGGCTCCCTGACACCCAGACCCAGGTGGGTGGCTGCAGTGTGCCTCCACAGCTCCCCATGGACAGCCCCGGCCAGGCTAGGAGCCCCTGCTGCTCGCTCCCCATGGACAGCCCTGGCCAGGCTAGGAGCCCCTGCTGCTCGCTCCCCGCAGCGCAGCACCTGGCCGAGGGAGCAATGGGGAACCTTTTTGTGCAGAAGGAGAAGCAAGACTGAAGAATGAAGGGCTGCAGCCAGGTCAGTGAATGAAGCATCACTGTATCCCCCTCTCCACTGGCTGTACGACAGCCCCTCTTCTGCCATCCTAAATTGCTAGCTGCTCTCTTGAATGGACACGCTGCAGCTCTTGTGAAGACTAAGATCTGATGTACGAGCAGCCGCCTGTGCCCAGAGGGAGAAGGTGGCTCACCATCAGGCAAGTCACGGCACGGCATTTGCTTATCACCATGTTAACTTTGTTGGCTGCTGTGCTGTCCCTGCTTTTCTTCAGGGCAGCAGATGCTCTGCGGTCTGACGGCGCTTTGATCAAGGCAACCTTTGGCACAGACCTCTTGAGGCTGCACACCTGAAGCGCTGCCAAGGTACAGGGTGCCTGAGCACGCCTCGCTGCCGCTCTGCTGCCCTCTCTGCTGCCACCCCTTACTGAGTTACTGGGCCCTCAAAATCACCACTCCACGGTGCAGCCGGTGAAGAGGGTGATGCTAGAAAACCAGATGAAATAATAAAAGAAGAAAAAAGAGAAACCACTCTGCCCACCACTGACTGCTCATTTCCTTTGAGTCTTGCAGATCATATGCAGCAAAAAATTCTTATTGCTCCCAGGGGCTGTCTCTTTCTGGAGAGTACCAAAGGCCAGAGATGTTCTCCAGGTTAAATTTGAAGTCAGAGAAAAGAGAGAAATGCCGGGTGGTCAGGTGTGTAACAGCTTTTAAAACAACCTGATTGCAAGGGAGAATGGGAGAGAGGAATGGCCTGAGGCTTGGTTGGGTTGATAATCTGAAGGCATCTCAAATGGTGGTGGGGAAGAGCCCAAGGCTCAGTCAGACCTTGGAAAAACAAAACTTGGGAAAGTAAAGCTTTTCATAGTCAACGTAAAGTTTTCTACAGAAGAAAGACAGAGCTGGAGGAATTTCCATGTGCAAGGATGTTTCCAGAGCACAGACGCTATTTCCCAACTCTCTATTGGATATGCTGATGAGCTAAAGCAAAATAAATCACATTTAATGAAAAAAACCCCACCCATAGTTACATTCTGAGCACTGTTTATGTTAGCAATGAGGCAATTAATAACTTGCACCAGAAAAAATCAACCGCAACCAAAAACACTCTTGTGCTGGTATAGCCGCTACTTCCCCAAACCTCAGCACTTCCTCCTGGTGTGGCATGTCTGCTCGCAGCCCAGAGGCACAGCCCGGGCAAGATGCATTTGCAAAAGCTTCATCTGAAGCGGGGAACCTGTCTCCCCAAATATTTTTCCCCAGTTCTTAAGAATGACTGTAAAAGCGATGGCTTCTCGAGCTGACCCTGCAGCGATTGCAGTTCAGGTGGCACTGGACTATGCTTGGTCCGTACAGCCGGGTGAGACCCACGTCCCGGCAGACAGACTCAGCACATGCTTTCCTCTCAATAGGCTTTTCAGAGAAGAAATCCTTTCCCTTGGCTGCTCCTGTGAGCACAGCTGTTCCTTTCAAAGTTTTAGGCTGAAATACAGCTGGCTGCAATGCTCAGTCTGAGCCCAGCAGTTCTTAAGATCCTGCTAGACCTGGCTTGTTTTCACACTCCCAGATCTTTTTCTCTAGCATTTTGCTCATTTCCTCATACTGAAGATTCACTGCTGTTATAAGATGCAGCTCAAAGTGCTTTACCCCGGTGCAGCCCCGGCGCTTTGCAGAAGACATCTGCACATTGCCACCTGCCATGCCATGCAGTTTGTGTGCACATACTTCAATGCCAAAGCATGAGCAAGCAGGTGGCCAGCAGCAGCAAGTCCACCCAGATAAGCTGTTCTTCAGCAAAAAGTCAGATGTAACCCACATTCCACGGCAGGAGGCAACACTGGGGGCTCTGTGTATGAAGCATGGGTGAACTGAGACAAAATCTTAATATTCCAGTTCCTGAGTTATTTCATAACATCTCCGGCCATCTGTCCTTTGGCGAGATCTTGCGGTAAGTACAGCGAGGGCAGACAATACTTTATGCAACAAGGGTTGGCATGCTTGTCCCCGAAACTGCTCCCTAGCTCCTAGGTTGCACTACCTCAACTCCAAGGTAGCTCCAGTCACTCGGGCCATCTGTCCTCTTGAATTCACCTGGCAGAGGCATATTCTTCTCCTTTAGTGATATTATGCTCAAACGATTGTTAAACAGCCACTGTTGCGTCTCTCAAGGTAAATCAGGTTTGTGAGCAGGGAAGTCTGGCCAACTCCTTGCCCCAGATTAAAGGGCAGAAAACCAACAGGCAAGAAGCTGAAGGCAGTAATGCAATTAGGAGCTGTTAGCACGTGTCTCCAGGCATGTGTAAAGGCCAAATAATCCAGAAAGCAGTCTCCTTGTATATGTTCCCGTTTCAAATTGTTCCTTACTTAAAACAGATTTTAAATACATTTGTGGATGATGTGGAAGTGAATTCAGGCTAATTATCCATGGATGGAATGAAGGATCCACGCAGGACATAGGATTAATAAATACATTTCCGTTCTTTGAAGCTGGGATGCGATTCCACCTACACCCTCCCTGTGCAAAGGAGCAGCCCCACGGTGTCCCAGCCCTGGGGAGTACAAGGCTTTCAGGTTCCCCTGCAAAGACATTAAGAGATAAAGCTCTTGGATTTTGCTACATAGCTTAACCACCACCCCAAGTGACCAGCGGTACCTCCGTACTTGTCTGCACCTCTTCTCCAGAAGCCGAGCTGACTGCAGTGCAAAGAGCAAACATTCACCTCCAGCCTCCAGCAGGCACTTTGGAGGCTGCGTGGTGCCCATGGGACCGAGCATGCATTTGCAAAACCACTCGGTGTGCCTACAGAGGCTAGCTCCTGCACTGGGCGTGAGGCAGCCGAGCATGAAGGACATGTGCAATGCAAAGCACTTGGGCCTGGGGCTCTTTGGTGGTCTCTCTTTCTCAGAAGATGTAGCCAAACCACCATGCTGTTACAGCCATGTGAAATGAAGCAAGACTTTATGAACTGCTCCTGAGCTTTGTTTCAGTTCTTGTGTAACTCTGCCCTAATGGGGGTCAGGACCCTGCACCGCCAAGCCCCCTGTTCAGCTCTAGATGCCAGAGCTCGCTGGAAGTGTGCTCCACAGCTCTAAGTGTGGGTTCCCATCTCAGCCAGAATTGAAACCTGCATTATTTCAGAGCAATTTCTATGTTTTCTTCCTTTTTGTCACAAACTACCACTTCTTTTCCTGAAACAAAATGCAGTTCTCCCTTACTTTGGAATTTCCCACAGCACTGAAAAGTCCGACTTCTGCCAAGCCCTACTGCAAGCTGCTGCTGCCCATGGTGTGTAAAACTGGCAGTACCACTACGTGGTTGATGTGAGGAAAGTGAGATTTGCAGAAGGAGGTTTTAAAGACCAGCTGACATAGAATGAAAAACCAAGAGGGTTGGAGAGTTTGTCTGCTTGTAGATGAGCCTCAGCAAGTCCTTCACTTTCAAGCTCTCTTCTATGACTGAGATATCAAACAGCTCAGCTCTCCATCTACCACGGTGTCTCTTTTCCCACCAATGTCTTTTGTTCTAGCAAAAGATACTACCTATTGCTGCAGGTAAAGTCTGGCTGATAAAGGTTTTTCTCAGCCTCTAGAAGACATTAGCCAGGATACAAAACTGAGCCTTGACTATAGGGAATAAATTAGTAGGGATGGATCACGGCAGTAACTAACCGCAGCTTTTGGAGGAACCTTGGTGCAGCTCCTCCATTAAGAGGCAGTTACCAGGGGCTTCTCAGCTGAAGTATATCAGTAGCTTTTTTTCTGACTTTAATAGAGCCGTTCTGATTCCTAGCAGCTGGCAAACTGTTGTTTTTTATCATGTTCATATTCTGCTGTCTTTCTGCTGGGAAAAAAATCAGGGAGCCGAGTCGCTTAAATCAGGTACAAGTCAAAAGTAATTCTGTGGAAATGAATGAAGCAGAAAAAAAAGCATAAAAAAGGTAAAAGCAGTGCCTGTAGAATTAGAAATATTTATCAATCTGTAAAAATATGGTGTAAGAGCCAGTGGCACTGTGCTTCCCTGGACTTCAGATATAATGCAGTTCCTTAGACTACATGCACATTGTAGGAGACACCCTAAGATCCAGAAAGGTTTTTGGGATGCCTGCTTTGATAGCAACCCACCCTGCCTGTGCCCTTCAGCAGCAACGCTGCCCTTCCCTGTCCAGCTTAAGGATCTGAGGCGTGCACCTGTTTAAGGAAGTTTTTCTGCATATTTATAGATTTTATTGATTTTTTTAGTTCTACACATAGAGCTGGAGAAAATAAAAAGGCTCGTGATCCCAGAGATTTGTCTATTTTTGGCAACAGGACCAGATGATTCGACAAGAGCTCCTGGCACATCTTGCCTGCACTGGCTCTGCAGAGGGGAGAAGGGTGCAGGCTGGGTGCAGTGGTGTGGGTTAGCAATAGGTGGCACGCTTGAATAGGGCTAACCCCTGCTTCCACCCCCACCCCGAGCAGCCCAAGAAATCCCTTGCAAGCGACCCGGACAGCCATAGCTCTTTTCCAAAGGGAGGCTTAGCGAAGCATCTGCTCTTCAGCAGGCAGGTACATCCACATCTACATCAGCTGCAGATAAGCAGAGCTGCTGGGGAGTCACGTTTGATCAGGCCTTGCATGTGGCTGTAGGTGAGTCCAGGCCCCTTGTGCTGTTTGCTGGGCACTGGGGTGCTGGTGGTGTGTTGTTCATCAATGCTGTTAGGACAAGATCTTTCTTTTGTCTCCCTCTCTGCTCCCCTACTCCCCTCAATCACTCTCAATGGTCCCCTGCAGGACTTGGTCTTCCATCCGGTCTGAAGCTCCATCACACCAGCTGGGACCAGCCATCTTCCTGCTGCATCGCCTGGCTGGGATGTTGCTGGGACCCGCGGTCTTCTCCAGGCAACTGAGTCTCTCCTGGAAAGCGCACGAGAGGCTCGAAGTGCTGGTTTCATCTGCGTGGGTAACTGATGGTTCATTTTGTGAAGCTAGACTAAAACCTCAGCAGCAACAGGGTATTTTCAGGTACACTTGAAATAAAAACATCTGGGGTTTGTTCTTAGTGAAAAAGTAAGAAAAACATCTGTTTGGGACCAAAATGTTTCATGGGGGAAGGCAGAAGGGCACTTTAATTACCTGGTGTTTTTTTCATTTTTCGAAGTACAAACATAATTTTAAAGCAAAACTCCAAGGGCAGAACCCGAAGAAAGGCAAGCCTTGCATTTAAAAGCTGAAACCTTGCATGTCGACTTTTCGTAACATTTCCTCTTCTTTTTTTTTTCTTTTTTTTTTTTTTTTCCAGCTGAAGCTATTTGCTAAATGTGGCCCCCCCACCCCCAACTTCCCAAAGGTTTTTGGAAATGACTCAGCTGTGCACAGGGCAGACCAGGGCAGGGCTGCGGCTGGGCAGTGGCAGATGCCACCAACAGCCACTTTCACACTTTATCTGATAAAAACCACCTAATGTGATAACAAGATACTTAGGTTTCAATGTTCCCGTTCTCAAAGACACCCTGATACTTTGCCCTATCTTGGCTTCCATGGGCTGTGTCCACCTTGCTCATTAACTTTAATGACAGTTGTTCTTAAATATCCCTGTGAGGCAGGTGATGGAAGCATGGAGAAACTGGCAAAAAGGGATGAAAGGATTTTGTCAGAGATGCAGTTGTTCAGGCTTTATCTGCCACATAAGGACAGTCCCTTGACTGCAGCAATATTTCTAAGATAACAAGTAAATAACCCTGCTATAGTCAACTGGAGCTTAAGTGGAGGAGAGCTTAGAGGAACTGATGAAGTCTTTTCTGTGATCCTCTGGTTACAAAAGTAAGTCTCAGATCTCAATTCGTAATGCAGAAAAAGCGCTATTTGAAATGTAGGTATTTTTGTTTCAATTCTTCATCTAGGATTTTATGAGACTGTCCCTTTAGGTATCTGAGCAACAGGGTATAATTTTGCCTTTTTTATGCTGAAAGAGCAATCTCTGTTTTTAACAATGGCAGAGGAAAAATGACAAAATTTGCACCCTGGCTCGTATATGCATCCTTACGATATGTAAAGAAAGTTCAGAAATCTAAATACAGGCAAAAAGGAAGGGGAAACTTCTGCCTGCGTCCAGAGCACGTGGAAGATTTGACTCTTCTGTTTTTCCTGAAGTGCTCTGCAGCTGAGTGTGGAGATCTTCTGATAAGACTAATCGAGAAGGATAGTGGTTTTCCTGCATGTAGGTTGATTTTGTTAATATCTTTCTACCTCGAATGGCAAAGGAACGCTTTGGAGAAAACATGTTTGTTAAAGTTTTGACTATATTTCCACTTCAAGGCTGAGAACGCTTTGAGCCTGGGGAAGCAGGGACCTCCCCTAGTAAAACCATACTTCTCAATCCCAGTATAGCTGAGGCAGAGAGTGAGCAAGCCTGAAAAACTCCTAAAATGACAGCAGGTTTACTTCTCCTGCTACAGAGAGCTGGCCAAAAATAAAACCACACTGAAAACACCACCACAAGAAGCCTCTGCGTCTCTCGTTCAAAGTCTCTGGGTGGGGTTTTAGCTGGTCGGGCTCTTGGGGGCTTTGATGCCCAGTCAGAGGAGAATGGATGGAGCATTGTACATGCCAGGCTGGTCATGGCCAACCCTTGGGTAGGTTTTTCTTCCCCTGGTAGGATGAAATGTGTTCTCACATCTCCGATATGGCTGTGCAAAGGTCAGGTGGCACAGCTTAAACTGGTGAGGAAAGTGGGTTTAAAATTAGTGCCTAGCTTTGCCAGCCATCACTGAGCACCCCGCTTTGTTGCTTTAGCACAGGGGATCGGAGGCAGGAATTTGAACTGCTGCAAAAAAAGATATGATGCTTTGTCTGACCATACGCAAAATGGGTGGTTACGAGCTGATCTAGTTAAAGCACCACAAAAAACACAAAACCATGCAAGTGAAATCTCAGTTTGATTTAAGTCTGGTTACATCAATTTATATATTTCTGTTTCAGCTTCATGCCTTCCTCCCAGCAAGGCAAGCTGAATTAATATAAGCCACATTTAGATTGGATTCAGTGTAACCATTTGTACACAGGTTTCTCCAAAACCTGCTTTTAAGCTGGCTTGAAGTCAAAATGCCCTACTCATCCTTTCTAGAAATTGAGTCAGAACGTCACCACGTGTTCCTGGAGCAGGGACTGGTACATTTTTGTTTGCTTCCTGCACTTTTACTGAAGTCATCATGAAACCAAGCATCAGACTTAGCTGAAATATTACCGTTTCCCCATTTGTCCCCCCCCGCCCATTTTCCCAGGTGCCGAAGATGGCAGAGTGGACTTGTGCCCTGTTTAGGGGACCCCACGAGGACCTGACAAAGTGTGGCTGTAATTGTAGCAATGAGTTGTTGTCAAAAGCATATTTCACTTATCCCTTTTTGCTCTCCTTTTCTGCCTGGGCCGTTAAATAAAGCGAGGATGTAATCAGATTCGGGAGCACCGTTTTCATCATTCTTCCTGAGTTTTTGGCAGTAGAGGTTTCTTGCCTCTGGCCTTTGGTGACTGCCCAGGTGATGGGGCAGGCTGTCCCACAGCTGAAATACTCACAGTGCCCACAGTGGGGTCTCTTCTCTTGCCCCTCCTGGGATGTGTGAGGCTCTGCATGGGGGGCTGGTGCTGGAGGACAGGGCCAGCTCACACATCCAACCAGCCCCTCTCCTCTGGATTGGCTTCCTATGGGGGGGTATTTTGGGGGAGGGGGGTCGTGGAAGTCTGGCTGGTCCCACTGAGGCTCTGGGTGGTGTCTGGGAGTTTGCCCAGACCTCTTGGAGCAGGACTGCAGAAGGTGCTCATGCACCACTGAGCAATGTGACCCTATGGAGGGTCTCATGCCAGTCCAAAACTGTGCGGCTGGGGAGCACAGGACACAAGGAACACCTTAATCTCTGCTGGTGGGAGTTGAGAATTGGAAAATAAAAGCTGTCCTCAGCAAATCACTGATTCCCAATGAGAACCTCAAAGTTGAAACCTCAGGTATGAATCACCTGCCCTTTAAAACCCCCTGGGGTTACAATCAGTTCTGTGTGGGGGTTAAGGACAAGGATCAAATCAATGAGGCTGCCAGTTCTTCTCCTTTGGGGTAGATGCATTACATCCACATGCTGACTCCCAAATTCCCTGCATTCCCGCTCTGCAGCTTTGTCTCAGGAATACAGTCACCCCAAGAGCCCTTTGCTCTGTCCTGGTTTCAGCTGGGATAGAGTTACTTTTCTTCCTAGTAGCTGGCATAGTGCTGTGTTTTGGATTTAGTATGAGAATAATGCTGATAACACACTGATGTTTTAGTTGCTGCTAAGCAGTGCTTACACTAGTCAAGGACTTTTTCAGCTTTCCATGCTCTGCCAGGTGCACAAGAAGCTGGGAGGGGGCACAGCCAGGATAGCTGATCCAAACTGGCCAAAGGGCTATTCCATACAGTATGATGTCATGCTCAGTATATAAACTGGGGGGAGTTGGCTGGGGGGCAGCAATCGCTGCTCGGGGACTGGCATTGGTCGCTGGGTGGTGAGCAATTGCATTGTGCATTGTGCATCACTTGTTTTTTATATTCTTTTAATCATTATTATTATTATTTTCTCTTCTTCTGCTGTCCTATTAAACTGTCTTTGTCTCAACCCACAGGTTTTACTTTTTTTTCCGATTCTCTCCCTAACCTACCAGGCCAGGGGGGAAGGTAAGCGAGCGGCTGTGTGGTGCTCAGTTGCCGACTGGGGTTAAACCACGGCAGCTCACATCAAACTGAGTTGGTGTAGATGATCTGCAGCAGGGATGGGAAGATGAAATGAGTACAGAAAGAAAAATCACTCGAGCATTTCATCCAGTGCTTTGTGCAGCAACGCTGCTATGGTCAGTGGAGCTGCACCCACGTAGCCAAATTTGACCCTGTGGGTCTCTCTCCTGGTGAGCTGCGAGGGAAGAAATGAAAAGGGAGGAGATGTGCATGGGACTGAACTGGGATCCTGCTGTGGAATTGGAGCCATTCATGATGATCAAAAAGATATATTCTTAATTTTACTTTTACAAAAATAAAACCAGTCAGGGACAATCTGGGTGGGGACAGTCTGGACCTTAATGCATCTTCCTCTTCCCAGTGCTTCCCTTCCAAGCTTAGCTCTGTCCCTCTCCTTCCCACAAGCTGTTTTGTAACCTCTACTCCTTGTTGCACTGTGTGCTGCAACACAGACAGCCCCATGACGACAATCAGGGTCTAATGCGTGACAGTGAACATTCAGGGTATTTAAATAGGGTGGTTTTTGGAGCCAGGATCTCAGGTCAGATGCTGGCTCCAAATCCAGCTAATTTGCACAACCTAGGAAAACCAGTTTTGTTGGCTCTCTGGAATACTCTCCAAAACAAGAGCAATGCTATAGCACAGCCTTGCTGTAGTTGTCCCAGGCTGTCCCATCTCTTCCTCCTCAATTAATTTGGGCCACTGGAAATGAGATCAGAGCTGGAGCCTCCCGTGTCCTGCTGTTCTTTGGGGCTGCGGCTGGATCCTGGATAGGGGTGTGAGCTGAAACTGTCTCCAGAAGGCAAAGCTCCTGCAAAGGCATCCTTAATTCATCTCTTCCTGCGATACCTCAGCTTATTTTTTAATGTTTTCTTGCAGAAACTAGCATGTCTTAAGGATGCCACAAAAATATCACTGCAGAACGAGCAGCTGAGAGTGAGGTGCAAGGCCGGGAGACAAAGACCCTGGGCCAAGGCATACGGCAGGAGTTTGGCTTGGTCCTAGGATTGATTACACCCTTGGTTACCACAACCTAGCTGAGGTCCCTTTTCCTCTGCTGGGCACCACTCATGGGCAGGTCTGATCTTCACAGTACTTGGTCTACGTAGCTTTGGAGAGCTGCGTGGCAATGGGAAAAAGCATGCATGTTTTGGAAGATTTCTCCTCTTTTCTGGAAGGATGTGGAGTAGCAATTCCAGGGTGTGCAAGAAAGAGCTGACAAGAGCTGGTAGCAGAGCAGAAGGTGTGCAGGAGTCCTGCCACCAGCTCTGCAGAGCCAGACAGCTACGCACCTGCGATGCCAAAAGTGGAAGCTGGGGCACATAGTCAAATAGGCTTTGCTCAAAGGGGAACCGGATGCTCTGGGGCCAGATCCTGCTCTCAGTTTACAGCAGGTAAAGTTAAGCATTAGCTAGTTGCAGAAGACCAGCTCCATACCCAGCTGGCGACACTGGCAGCAGAGCTTGGTTCCTTGGGTCGGCATGGTGCAGCAGATGAAGAAGAGGTGCTGGAGCACCTCATGGCAAAAAAAAGAAAGATCAGCTCAAGCGTGGCCAAGGCTAAGGACCGTGCAAAACGTTTGCCCCCATCACTTGCTTTCTGTTTCCCTCTTGGTGCCGTGCTGCCCATCCTGCCCTGTCCTGGCTGCCTGTGGCCTCCGTGGGTCTCCGCTCATCGTGCCCTGAGCTTGTGCTCCTGCTGCTTCACTTTCTTTACCCAAGTTCATTGCTCATCTCAGCTCTTTGCCTGTTGTCTGCAATTTGTGGCTGACGTGCTACACTGGATGGCAGAAAAGAGGAGCTAAGATCCCTTTGACTCCTCTGCTGACCCCATGTTAATGAAGGCAGCCAAGCAGCCGTATGTGTGTGAAGCCCCCTCTTCCCAGCAGCGATGGGATGTCAGGGGAACGGCTGCGTTTGTTGGACTGTCACCCTGTGCTGTGGAGACGTCCCTTGCTGGAGGGCCATGGGCAGCAGAGGCACCTCTGGGCTGCGTCCTGAACCCCAGGATGGGTGCCATCAGCACACGCTGTCTGTATCTCTCCTCCTGCTGCTCTTTTTGGGGCACCTGGATGGCCCTTGCCATACTCTGCTCCTGGCTGCCGCTGATGTCCTGTGGTGGTTCCTGCCATCGGTGGCGTTCCCGGCTGTCCGGTGGTGACCCCGGCTGTCCGGTGGTGGCCTCTGCCTCCAGGCATTTTGGCAAGCTGGGGGTTGGTGCTGGCTTCCAGGGAGAGGAGGACCGAGGTCTGAGGCCTGGGTCAGCCGAAGACTTAGATGTGCATCTCTCATGGCTGGGGGGGTGCTTTGGCCACTGGGGCAGAGGTCTGGTGGGGGACACCTCCAGTGGAGATCAAAGGGGTCCCCAGGGGGGTAGATGGGGCACAGGGCAAGAGGCTGTGCAAGGGGAAAAAACACCTAACAGGTGGACTAACAGCTAACAGTCTGGACTGGGGAACCCACACTGTGCTTCCTGCTCCATCATTGCTCCAACATAGAGCATTTTACCCATTTTAATGGTATAACATGAAATCTGTGGGCACTCTAGGACCCCGTCTCATGGTTAGAGGCAGAGAAACTGGCTGACAGCTGCAGCAGTCAGGGAGACAACAGCCCTGATATATTGAAACATACACAGGCGCTCTTTCCAGAAAACTGGACTCTAAGTATATCTGACTATTCGGTGAGGGGGGGAGCCCAGATGCCCAAAGGCAACCAGTGCTGTCCCCACACCAGCCTCCAGCTCCCGCCATCTGTGCGTCCCTGCAGCCCCCGGAGCCAGCAGCTGCTGCCCCACGCCACTGAAAGCTGCTCCCTCCCGGGCTCCTGCACGGCTCCTGCCAAAGCGCATGCCGCCGGACAAGGAGGAGGAGGAGGCTGAAGCAGAGCCGAGCTGGGAGGTGGGTAGTGCTTGCAGGCATGGGAATTTGTTTTACCCACCCAGCATTGAGGAAAACTTGCCCAAACCCTGGCACTTTACTACAGGGGGACTGAGCAGTGGTGGTATTTTATCTTTAGGACAGCCTGTTGTTTTCCTTCTCGTGCTTGCCTGTTGTTTTTTGGACCCCGTGAAGCCTAATTGCTGCTGCACGTCTCCTCCTCCTATAGCTGCGTTTGCACTGTCTTGGAAGCAGCTGTGTTGAAAGTTGGTTGCTTCTTCCCCCCCATCTGATCCCTGTATTTTTGTACCCATGGCTCTGGGTGATAGTGACCCGGCGCATCTGTCAGCTCTGTGGCGCTGCTCACCTTTGGTAATCCCGTCCCTAGGATCTGTGCCGGAGATAAGAAAGGGTTTGAAACACAGGCACGCTAGGGAGGGAACAGCGTAGAGGATGTTTTCAGCTCAGGCACTGCGTGTTCACACTTCGGTGACAGCCAAAGGACCGATCCTGTCTCACCTGGCTAGTTCTCTGAAAATGCTTCAAACGAAACGCGAGACCTCTGTGTAACCCCGGGTATCCCTGACTGCCAGCAGAGTTGGCTGCCTTTTATGAGAGCGTGATTTTCTCTCCATGCACGGCAATTCCCTCCCCGGTGCTCCTGCGCCGCAGGTAAGCCCCCTCCTCTCAGTGCCCCGTGCACTGTGCTGCATCCCACGAAGCAGGAGGGGATGTCAGGGCAGCAGCAGGCAGGGGCTGCCTGCCCAGCCGCCTCTCCTCCCCGCCGCCTGCGGCTCAGCCCTGCACCGCACTGCCGTGTCGCCGCACAGTGAGCCGGCCACTTTGCTGACACTGCTGAAAACTTTTTGTTTCCTGGAAGATTGGATGCCTTTTCTTTTTGCGTATGATCGATTCTCAGCCAGAGCAGGCAGACCTCTCTGCTCTGCCCCTTGTAATGCATGTTTCAGGACAGCATGGCCATGCTGAAACAGGCATTGAGCTAACTGTAGTTACGGCTATGTTTTGCTAGACCAACCTTTCCAAGTCCCTTCCAGGTTCCTCAGTTAGTTTTGTATTGGTTGCGTGCGTACCCAAAAGCCTACGTGAATTTATTTCCTGAAGAGTTTCTTGGAGGACCGCCAAGCACCCTTGGGATCAGCATTTTGGTGGAGGGTGGTGAATGCTACTTCTAACATGGTCCTGTAACACCTGAAGGCTGTCTGCATGACCTTGTTGGCCACCAGCACCCTCAGACCGTAGTTTAGGATCCCAAACCTAAGATACACTAAAAAACAACTTTGTATTAAAAGGCTCTTTGGATGTCAGGCTTATGGATGATTCCCAGGGATGAATTTTTAATGCAGCAAGTGATTTAATGACCCTTTTTTGTCACAGGTTTCTAGAGAGCCTGGAGACAAACGTGTAATTTCTCTATGCAGCCACTTCCTCCTCTTGTGCAACAGGGGAGTAAAAAGGTGTGTTTTATAGCAAGCTTAATGCTGCTGAGAGCATAAATGAAATCATGGTGGGAGCACATTTATATTGTTGAACAGAGTGCCTTACTGGGAAGTACATTAAATGTTAACCTCCTGTGGTATATGTGGTCAGTTGCTGTTTGATGTCTTATCAGAATACCTATTCACATTTTGAAAGGTGAAGAAAACCCCAAAACATTGTGCATCTTTTTTTTTATGATGTTATTTCACTTTACAGCCTTGGACCATGGATCTATTTTATTACATGACAGTGGAGAATTTCTGTTTTAACTTTCTGTATTTAATTTTCCAAAACTGAAATCAGACATAGCGGGAATAAGCGAGGGTTGTTCTGTTCCATCTTCAGACACATTTTACTGATAAAAGTCCTACATAATCAAAAAGACAAGCCTTCTTTGTCCCAGCTTATGACAATTATTTTTGGCAAAGCAAGGTGCAAAGGTTTCCCAGTGCTGACTGCTCCCACCTATGCCTGGGCTCTTCCTTAAGGAAAGCTCACACTGGGAAGAGTTTCCTGAGTTTAGAATCACTGGCTTTGCACATATTTGACGGAATAAAGATGAAGAAAGCAGAGCAGCATTTTGGGCAAAAGAAGAACAAACACCCAAACCACTATTTTTCATTATTGGATATTCAATATTATTTGAGACTAATTTGAGAGCTTTCTTTTTCTTCAAAGATTGCCTAAAGCTTGTCAGATGTCCTTTGCTCTGTCCAAGAAATGCCCACGCATTACTATTAATCTTGTCTATAAAAGCTGGTCTTGTGTTTGGTCCTAGTCAGAAAGACACATTCACACCTAGCGATTTCAAAAGGTTAAGGAACCTTTTGACTTTTTACTCTTCTGCCGACAAACTTGTAAGAGGGGAGGTGTGAAATCTTGATGGTTCTTGGAATTATTGGGGTGTATCAGAAAGGAGTCAGCAAAAGAAATTCTGGGGATTGTGAAAGCAAATACAGATTTTACCTATGCAGTGGCAAAAGTTAATCTGTTTTGTCCCACTCATTTGAAACCCACAAGAGCTCTTCTTATGCTTTCAGTACACCAGAAAAACACGAAACTGCAGTTTGGTAATGAGAAGAAAACCTGCCCCATGCACCTGCAAGGACGGTGTAGGTGGTGGGAGCGTGAGCTCTGCTTAACCCTGGCTAGCCTAAGGGTTCCTCCTTTCTGCTAAGGCAAAGAGCGTGTAAGAAGGGTTGATGCATAAAGCAAAATCCTTCCTGTTAGTGTAAGGCAGCTGTGCTGCAGCCAAAGCCCCGCTTGCAGCCCCAGAGACCCGGGCTGTGGTGGGAGGAATGCCTGCCCCCCCCCGCCCCCTGCCACAGCTTCACCCTGTCCTGCCAGCATTACTGCCAGCAAACCCTGGCATGTCTCCCTGTAAGCAGCAGGCCTTTGGGCTTGATTATTTGCTTGTTTTCTCAAGCAGCACCGTGCAAAATCAGGAGTGAGTTTAAATATTGTGAGCATTGATCCCTGCAGGTTCTGTACCTGCACCGCTGCCTACAGCCTAGGGCAAGCCTAGGGTATCTGCTGAGCGGTAGCACAGTCTGTCCTGCTTGCTCCTGATGTGTCCAGATGACTTGCTGGGTCCATGCTAAGGTGCTGAGCATGGGTGGCCTTTCCTCTCCTTCGGCAAGCTGCGGTGCACAGGCTCAGTGTGGCTGCACTTGTTTGCAGTGGTGTGGATGGTGGACATGGCTGGTGTGGACAGCAGGATCCCTGGTGGGTCTTTGACAATGCTCCCAAAAGCCTTGTGCTGCAGCTCTAGAAAGAGAGCTATGCCCCTGTCTCTCTTGACCAGAAAGGTTTGAAAGCTCTTTCTGATACCAGTGAAAAGCCCCCAGGTTGCAACATCTCATCATAGCACAGAAGTGTGTGTCTATATTCTGCACGGTCAGATCCTTTCAGTCTTACTTTCACCATTGTGAGCTTGACCTGTGGGCTTCCAGCTTATGCCAGTGCAATTGCCTGTGCAGTGCATTTGTTGCCATGCCCTTGTTGGCAGGCCCTTTGACTCACCACCTCTCGTAGAGCGGGTTGAGCTAACCATGAGGTTTTCAACACTTTTTGTATCTTGCACATTTCCTGCAAGAGGTAGCAGAAAAATGTGTTTCCTGAGATGAAGTAAGCGAAAAAGAGTAGCTATGAAAACCAGACCAAAAGAACCTAAAAAAAACAAGAAAAAGAATAAAGCTCTTCAGCAGCTTCCTGTTTACCAGCAGCTTAGATACAGATTTATCAGCGGCATTGCCAAGCTCTCTTCACACCTCCTCTTGGACCACAGCAGCGTAGGAGGTCTGTGTAACCCCAGCAAAGTCTCTCTTCACGCCCCCATCAAGAGCAGAGGCCTGGGGGAAAATGTGAAAGACAGGACAACGCTGTGCAGATGCCTGCTTTGAGATCGTAGCCACTGTGGTCTAGATGGGAAGCGCCCAGATTTCACTGTGTGATGCTCTTGTGCTGAGAGCAGCCTGCTCCAGAGAGGCATCGCTAAAGGCATGTGACCCCTCCGAGGGGGTCTCTGGGCACCACTGCCAGTGGCAGGGTGCAGGTTTCAATCCAGGGTCCCTGAGTCACCATCCTGGTCTTAAACCACACCGGCTTCCCTGTTTTAAGAGCATGGTTTCATATGTTGAAACCCTTTTTCCCTTTGACGATCTGATAAGTGTCCAGATCTGCTTTCATGGGAGGTTCCTGCGGCAAGAGCGGAGCGGTGCTCAAGAGGCGGATGCGTGCGCCGGTGGCCACATGGGGAATTTCCCACCCCGCAGCCCCCCGGTTCCTCACAGCCCCCGGCTGGTGTGGCCCGAAGCCAGCCAGGAGGCAGAAGTGGTGCAGCCTCGCAGGGGTACCGCTGGCACCCAGCCACGGGCAGGCACCGGGCTTATACCTGGAGCAAGTCTGGCAGTCTGCATCGTGCACCACTGCTCTCAGAGGGCAGAGAACACGAACGGGGCGAGCCCAAACCTTGCCGGGAACCAGTCTAGAGATTTAACCAAGTAGCTAATTGAGAGCCCTCACCCACACCCCAGCCCCATTGGCATTGCTGTGGTGGGACGAATCCTGCCCAGTTTCTGTGCTGGAGCTCACAGACTTCACACCTGAAGAAGGGCCAGTGAGCCCTGAGAAGAAAGCCCTGAGCATCGGCAGGAAGGCGTCGTGGTTTTCGGTGGTCTCTGACTGGCACTGCCTGGCCGGGCGCTGGGAGCAGAGTTGTGCTCTGGCTGGGCAGTGAGGTTGCCCCCACCGCAGACTGGGGCACCTGGGACTGGGTGCTGCTGGGGCCCTTTGCTCCGAGCCAGCATGGCCAGTGCCAAGCTCTGGTGGCGAGCACTGGGCAGCCAGCCAGCGCAGGTAGCCTTGATAATCTGGTGGGGAAACATCAGCTTACGCCAGAGAGGGAATTATGTGCCAGTCAGCGTAACTACAGTTGCTGGAAAGCACTAGAAGGAATAAGCAGCCTGCAAGAAAACAAAAAGAGCAAGAGTCGATACAGAGTTGTCAAGAAGCGGCTATGTCAAATCAGCCTCAGCTACAGCCTCATGCCAGCCGGGCAAAGCAGTGGTATCCCATACCTCAGAGCTAGCAAGCTTCCTGAGCATATCAAACAACCTTTACGAGGGTGCACAAGTGCACAAGACAGTCAAACTCCCGAGCGGTCGCTGCTGGACAGGAGAGCTGCCCAGAAGGGTCCCGCAGCCAGGGCTGAGCTCTGCCCTGGCACAAGCCAGCGTGCGCATTACTGCTCTGGATGAAGGGCTGGTGCATGTTTTTACTATTTTTACACATGCCACCACCTTGGGAGGGGGTGCAAATGTACTGGGGGACAAGATGGCTGCTCAAATTGACCTTGACAGGTTAAAAACACCTGGGAGCAATGGGCTGCAGTTCATTAAGGACAAGCACCCACTTCTGCACATGGGCAGGGTCAGCTGAGACCACAAACACAGGATGGGGAAGGCAGCATTTCTGGAGAAAAGGATCTGGGGGCCAGCATCCAGCATGAGCGAAGCGTGAGTCACCGGTGCTACGTGATTGCAAAAGAAGACAGCTACCCTGGGCAGGTGACTCTTCCAGTCTGCGTTGCCAGGCATAAGGCCACAGCTGGGGCTCTATGTCTAGTTTTGGGCACTGCGATGCAAAAAAGATTAAGGAAAACTGGACAGCCACCAAAGGAGAACAGTGGCTACAGTTAACGATTTAGAAAACATGACCTAAAAGGAAAAAGATGATGGAATATGAGCTGTTAAGATTGAAGGGAGACATGGTCTTAGAATATTTTAAAGCAGCTAGAAGAAAGTAGCAATTGTTCCTCCATGGATAAGATAAATAACTGACTCAAATCATACCAGGAGAGTTTTAGATTAAGACAAATTTATGAGGGGTGAGTCTGGAGAAGCACTGGGATGGTTTGTAAGGAGAAGCTGGGGGGAAAGCAGGGGCTGTAAGAGCAGGCTGAACAACCGCGTGGCAAGAATAACAGTGGGACACTGCCCCTGCCTTCAAGACAGGGGATGGACTACATGATATCCCAGCATCCCGTCCAGCCCAGTTTTCTGCGATTTCTCTGTTCTAACTCATTGTCGCTTGCATCCTTCTCTGTTCTCCACGCTTAGGCAAAGCAGTGTAGGATGCTAATCTGAGAGGTGCCCATGCGCTGCTGTACCGAAGGCGTGGGACAGCAAAGACTTAAAAACCTAAGTGCTTTAGGGTGAGGAAAAAAAGCATCAGATAAGGGACAGATGGAGAACAGTCTTGTTCTCAAAGACTCCATATGCAAGAGATGTGTTTGTTTACTTCTTTCTGTCCCACAACTACTCTGTCATAAAACATAAGTGAGAAAATCCCACTCACTTCTGACGTTGTTATGAATGAGTTACTGTGCTGGGAATTTTGCAATGCACTGATTTCTGCTTTGGTGAAACTAAGCGATTGTGCAAGGCCGCAGCTGTCAAAGTCATAATCCGTGTGGCTTTGGGGCTGGCAGTGAAAAGCAGAGCGTGGAGCAGAGCTGATCCAGACCTCACCAAGCACCTCCAGCTGCTTCTCCTGTACAAACTCAGCAACACTTTCTGGAGGACTCTCAGCCTTTTTTCTGCTCTGAGCATCTGCTGCAGGAGAGAGAGCCAGAGCAATGCCAAAGAGGTTTTTCATAAGCGCATGGGTACATGTCTGCATACACAAGCACTTTGTTACAGTAATACAACTCCACTTTGGTGGAGGGTGTCAATATTTTTGCTGACCAAGCTGAAAAGAAAAATAAAAATTTCTGTCTGATATCAGCAAAACAGACATATCGTAGTTCTACTGGAAATTTTTTTAAGCTTTGAAGTCTGCCTGGTTTTGAGGAAGAAGGGTTAGAAGAAGAGGTTATTTATGAAAAAAAATGCTATATTTGAAAATGTCACATTTTAAAAATGAAAACTGGCAATGTTTTGTCTGGAACTTGTCAGAAGAAAGTTTTATGACTCTTCTTCATTTTTTTTTCTCTAATTTGGAAGGGGGGAATCCCCCCCCAAACAACTTGGCACTTTCAGAGATATTTTAGTCAACCTAAATATACCTTTCTGATGACAAAACACCTGATCACTCAAAATCTCACCCGGTCACAAAATCTTACCCACCTCTTTGTACACAGGCATGCAAATATGCTATCCCCATTAAGAAAGGGAAATGAACCATTCTACCATGCAGCATATTTGTACCCCTACACTGGCAATGGTCTGATTAAACAATTTTGATTAAGATGATGGAGTCCTACTAACATGGTGTGATGATAGCTGATGCTGATAGACCCAAACACTGTGGTAATAACTGAAACAGGCAAGGATTCTTCAAAAGACAGCTCCTATGTGGGGTTTCCTCTGTACCTCCCAGGTGACTGCCAGCCCTGGGCACCCAGGGCTTGGTGTCCCCCTTGCCGATCCCTGCCGCCCTATGGAAGAGGGGCGCACGGGGATTCACCAAGGGTGCTACAACTGGGGAAGGGCACTTGCTGGTCCATGCAGGCAGCAGAGACATTTGGGAGTGGGTTGTTGGGGCAGAGAGATGGCCAGGAGGAGGAATTTGGGGTGGGAAGTTCATCAAGGTGCTACCTGCCATGCTGCTCCCACGCTGCGGAGGACGTTCTCACCCCGACCCCCCACCTCTACCGTCTCCTGCAAAGCCGAGCTGTCGTCACTGTTCTGCCCATCAACAGTGACGATTGCTGGTATTTTACAAGCCATTTTAGCTGAGCAACCCAGGATCTCTGAACATCACATACCCCCTGTTGGAGTTAATCCTGGTTTTGTTTCCTCTGCTGAACTAAGTCACCCCTTCCCTCCTCTTCTAATATGACAGAGTAAGCCCTCTGAGATGTAAAGCGAGAGCTGGTTTCAAAGGGAAAAGCCTGTTTTTGATTAAGAAGCTCCTCTTATTTTGCTGTCGAGCAAAGGCAGAGGAAAGTGTTCTTCTCAGATAAGAGCACCTAACTTGGCTGGTTACCACCGCTTTGAGATGGTTGGAAGCAGAGCATCGCATCGAGGCAAAGTTGTCCTCTACTTTCCAGCCAGGTGCTATGATGGCAAGTGGATCCAGGAAATACGTAGTCTTTTCTTTGGAAATATCCTACCAGGTAGGGTATCTCACTCTGCTTTTATTCCCATCTTTTCCTAACGGCTGCTACACCAACACCGGAGCCTGTGCCGTGGTGTCAGAAAGGTGCTTCCCATCCGCCTTACCAAACAGCCAGAGCCATACCAGGGCTCATGGCTGGCACTCCTGAGGCCAAAACAAGTTCTCGCTGGTGGTGTCTTCTGTTGCAACCACAGTTTCCTTTCTGTGTTCAAACTCAATTCATCTAGACCATCTGTAGGAGGAAGGAGAGGTTTCTACAAGAGCAGGCATAGCAGTTTTGCAGCAGCTAAGCTGCTGTTACCCTCAGGCTGAGGAGCTGCAATGGTGGCGCGGGATGAGAAAACCCTGTGGGACTAGTGTGCCTCCCCTGAAGAAGGTTAAAGAAAGCGTGCCTCCCCTGATGAACAAGGATGGCGACCTAGTGTCAACAGACGAGGAGAAGGCTGAGGTACCCAACAGCTTTTTTGCCTCAGTCTTCACTAGCAACGTCTCTCCTCACCCCTCCCGAATTGATGGACCACAAGATGGGGACCAGGGGGGTAAAGCCCCTCCCACTGTAAGGGAAGATCAGGTTCGTGACCACCTGAGGAACCTGAACACACATAAGTCTATGGGACCTGATGAGATGCATCCCAGAGTCCTGAGGGAGTTGGCTGATGTAGTTGCCAAGCCACTCTCAATGATATTTGAAAAGTGGGGGACTTTTCACCAGTCAGGTGAAGTCCCCCATGACTGGAAGAAGGGAAAC
>VYZW01002932.1:2646-16917 GCA_013401315.1 Balaeniceps rex | reverse complement strand
TTCCGATTCTCTCCCCCATCCCACCAAGGAGGGGGAGGGGGAGCGAGCGGCTGTGCGGTGCTCGGTTGCTGACTGGGGCTAAACCACGACAGCAGCTCACTCATTCACAACATTCCCACCTACAGGTCACATCAGTTGGTTTCTTGGTAACTGTTCAGGTGCAAGCCAACAAAACAGCTAGTATAGCTCCTCTTAGCTTCAATGGAACCAAAACTTTCCAACAGATGTTTCCATTTTCTCAAATCATCTTTTTTCCTTGACAAAATTATTTCAGTAGAAATTTCTGATGAAACATAGTGATAAAGGAAGATGACAAAAGGTATATGATCTGTAAATAGTTGACTCGGCATATGCAGAGAGGATGAGAGCAGAAGGCAGGAATCATAAGACCAAAGCCAGGATTTGAACAAAACAGTTAAATCACATTTCTCAAAAGAAGAAAAAAATATTCATTCGATCTAGTATTTCTCTTGTACAGTAACGACTGACACACACATTTCCACTAGCCAAAATGGAAATAAAAGAATAACTTAAATACAGGAGAAGAATTGAAAGTAAACTGTCACCATTTGGAAAGCCTGCTGGAGGAATTAAGATAATTTAAGGCAGTAGAAGTCTTCTTAATTTCTTCACCTTATTGATATCATCAGCATCTTTGGAGAATGTGGGTTTTTTTAAACAACCACATAATTCAAATAAAATTAAATGCCAGGTGGGAAAGGGTAAAAAAAAAAAGAGGGAGCAATACTCTTCTCAGTATTATCCAGTGAACAAACAACAGGTGATGGGCACAAACTGGATTACAAGAAATCCAATTTAAATGTAAGAAAAAACATTTCTTTTTACAGTGAGGATAGTCAAAGACTGGAACAGTTTGCTCAGAGACGCTGTGAAATTGAATATCCTTGGAGATATTCAAAACCCAACTGGAAGGAGCCTGGAGCAACCTGCTGTAGTTGACACTGCTTTGAGCGGAGAAGCTGGTCAAGATGATCTCCAGAGGTCCTTTCCAACCTCAACTGCTCTTTGTGATTCCGTGAAAACAAATTTTTAATACAGGCACTTCTCTGGAGAGCCTCTTCCTTATTTAATTTTCTATTACAAACAATAACAAAAACAATCCCTTGGATGATCATGAACAACATCCAAATTGTAAAAGTAAAAGTATTTTTCTTTTAAAAAAAAAAAAAACACAAAAACAGAAACTTTGAAAAGTCACTTACTTTGTGTGACTGAACAGACGACACAGGAAAAACAGAGTTCTCGTAAACAAATAGCAATTGGCTTAGCAGTCTGAACTTGACAATTGGAGGGTAAAATTCTTTTAGAAGCCAGAAACAGAATAAAATCTTTCAATGTGCATTTATCCTTAGAGTTACAGTAACGAAGAAAGTCAGGATCTACACAAAAGCACTGTAAATTTATAAAGGCTCCAAATCCAAAAATAACTCCTCCTTTAAGTGAGTAATCATAAATTAACATGGTGATTTGTGCATTCGAAGTTTCATAAAAACTGACAAAGTAACCCACAGAATTTCCACAAAATAGGTAAATGAATACTTATTTTTAATAGAGGTAAAAAGATTAAAAAATTGCAAAAGTGACCAGTGATACAGTATGTTTTACTTCAGCTGTCTCGTGTTCCTGATTTCCAAGGCTGTGTACTTGGCAATTCCTGAAGAATCATCCCCCAGCAGTATCACCTAGCTTTTGCATAGTAGTTTTAACAAGATTTCAAATCGTTTCACAGAGGAGCACTTTACAGTGAGGGAAAAAATGAAATAGAGCGAGGAAGTTACTCACAAGATCACCAAAAGATCAAATAAGAGCGCCCACTTGTCTGATAAGTCCCAGTCAACAAACTATACAGCAGGCCAGAGCAACTCTTCTACATAGTTCACACTGAATCCTGAGCAAACAGATGGCCAAAATCGTTAGTTCTTTTGACCTTGGACAGGCTCTCTTCCCTACACCATATCTCAGTGTTAATATTGATTTTATATTTCATATAAATGTAGTAATTGAAGACTTTTCTAGAACTTATATTTTTATTCTTTTAGGCTTTGCGATTTTTCTTTTTTCCTAAAAGAACAATACTTATCAGCTGCTCTGACTGTACCTGGGAATACTACACTGTTATGCAAATCCTGCCTGCATTCCAAAAGAATCTTATCTGGTAGTTACACAAAAAAAAAAGTGTAAAGAAAAGGTATAGGGTAGTATAAGGTAGTAATTTATAATCCATTTCTAGTGATTTGGAAGTAAATTAATCATGTTAAAATAACCACATAATTTTCATTTTGTATTTCTTAACCGTATCATGGCTGCATGGAAAAGTTTATCTCTCAGAAACAAGTTTTCTGCCTTAATTCTTATGTAAGTCCAATCTGTTCCTGAAAATTTGGCCAAAGAAATGCCACTCACAAACCACATGAAGAACATTCATTCTCCATTTTCTTGAAACAAGACTATCAATCTGTTTTCCTCCCTTAGACTGTACCCATACATTAGTATATAAATTAACAGTGCAAACTAACAGGACTCAAAAGTTCATCAGAACTTTTGTTCTCTATGCTTCCCTGAAATTTCTAAAAGTTTAATCAAATCTGTACATCATTAAGAAATTTCTGAAATCTTTTTTCAAGCAAAATATAGACTCAAAAAATAACTCGTCCATCACAAGTCTTTTTTCTGCATTCAATACATGCCACCTGGTTTAGGACTGTCTAATACCTCTTCTTCCTTTCCCCAGATCATTGCCTCCTTTAATATGGTAACAACATCAAGAACACTCTTTTATGTGTTATATTAAAAAAAAAATTAATAATCAATATCTCTACTTGATCCCACAATCCTCCCATTAGATCAGGACTGACAGACTGGAAAGCAGTCTTCACTTAACTCTTCCTCCTGCAGCCTGTTTTATTATTCTTAGCTTATTATGGAACTATATCCTCACTGCATAAGAACCTGCATAAGAACCTGCATAAGAACCTGCATAAGAACCTGCATAAGAACCTGCATAAGTTACACAAGGAGCATATTGTAACCTAAGCTTCCCAACAGGACCAAATTCAAGTTCAAGACAGTACATACTGCAGCAATTTGTATGTCAGGAGGTTAGCCTAATCAAGAGTGCTGTCACTTTCATTTCTTCATTATTTCCACAGTTTTCCACATTGTTGCTGGCTACAATTAAAGGTATTAATCCACTGAAGAACTCATTTAAGTCAGTTCCTATGTATCTTCAAAGCCAACAACTGGACTACAGTGGCATTACAAAATATAGGACAGGAAAATAAGGTAGTGTGCTTTTAGCAAAAACACCCAAAATCTGAAGTTTACTTGTTTGCATGAACATTCCTACATTTACAGAAAACTAAGGTGAAGAAAAGCATGCAAATAAAGCTATGTGAACAGAGCTTTAAAACTGCTGAAGGTATAAGCTAGAATTTTAGCACAGATGTCGGTCTGATCTTTTGTACTTTTAATATTTGGATTAAACATACTGGAAGGAAGGAATAAGTAATGGAAACTGCATAAAGAAGTATTAACTAGGCATCTGCTTTTAGATCTGCTAGACATAAAAGCTGATCATGGTTAGACTTTGACTTTCAAACCAACTGGAATATAATGTTGAAACAAGGAATAAAAAATACCGCACTTTTACATAAAGGAACCAGTCTCTTGATGAGTAAGGTCCACTTAATTGAAGAGGAACTCTGAATAGGCTTTTATCTAGACTACTTGCAAAAAGTGCATGACAGCTCATCTAACCTACTTCTCATACATTCCTGAGGTCTGCAAATCAGAATGAGAAAGCAAGTTGTGCATAAGACATAATTTAAAGTCATAAAATAAAACTATGCAACATGGTGGTACAACCTGCTAATAATTATTAATAGAATAGTTAGAAAAGACTTTTACATTCCTAGTGCTATTCCAAATTACACTACAATAGCCAACAAAAATAGCATATAAAAGAATAACAACAAACCAATTGGTGAAAAATTTTTTTCTCGCTCATATTAAAGCAGAAAAAGTTTTTACTCTTTGTTTTGTTAACACTAGCTTTTGATTAGACTAATAAAAAATACCAGAAGAGATATACAGACTCAACAGCAATATCAATTAATTTGGAAAAGGAATCAAAACAATTACCCTTTTTTAATAAAGCTTTAAAATTGGAAGTAACATTCATAAAACTCAAATGAGTCAAATTAAATTTGACTACGTATAAAATGGTCCATATACTGGAAAACATTTTTACGATTACTACTATGTTAGCCTGCCTGTTTGCTTCATTCCTATTGCCAGTCTCAAAGGAAACAAATCTCAATGCCCAGTCATCCTTCCACTGTCTTGGGACTACTAGCACAGTGTAGTTATGAGGTCAAATTCTCTGATACAACCACAAGCTCACTACCGAGTAAACTCCCAGCAGTGACCATATACTCACCCCCATATGCAACTCCCTTTCTCCTTTATTCCAGGGATCTAGTATTTTTCAATCTACTGTCTAACTCCCTATCTAGTCACTGTTTAGCAAAGCTATATGTACCTACTTTAAAAACCTCACAAGCCATTTCCTCCAGTCTCTATAATCCTATTTCTTAAATGAATTATTTCAAAGTATGTTGACATTTTTCAGTATCAAGATGCCAGGAACTATATATAATCTTTGAGATACAGGAGAACTGATCGCTAACAGATATAGGTAACACCTTTCCAATAAGCAGTCTGAAGAGGCACTGAAGGTAATACTATCTAACAGTTTAGCTGGTCTAAAAGCAAGAATGCTTTTATACTCTCTCCTCTATAAATGTATAAAAAGTCTTAGTCACTCCTTATAACTATACATCAGTGGGAGTCTTCTGATCTTTTTTCTTCAGAATGAAGAAGTACAGTACTTCAATTTTAACTAAAGAAGCTTTCTGAGGGAAATGGGCACAGTAACTTATTTCATTCTCCACAGAGTCAATTATATAGCTTCAATTTACCTTGCACCACAATCAGGCAATACTAGCTCCGTGCTCTCACTCCGGTCTAGCGCTAGGCTTTGAAATCTCAGGAGCTCAAGTCAAAAACTTAATCTAATTTCTTTTCTGTGGATATTTTTTCTCTCGACTATACAGGAAACGTTACACACTGACTAGCACACAGCACAAAACACAGCTCAAAGCTGCCACCTCTAGGTATTATGTTCTACTACTCTTCACACTAAATTATTTTTCTGTTTTTTCAAGAGACTGAACATCCAAAAGGTAAAAAATATCAAAAGTTTATCCTAACAACTTAATTTAAAAACTTATTTCAAAAGGAAGTACTTTTTCACTTGAAATTTCTTCAGCTTACATGATCAGCTCCTTTTGGCCCGTGTAATTTTTGACATTTGACATAATCACTAGTACAAGCAACATATTGGTTCATTATTTGACGTGAGTGGTGCTGTGTTCGTTACTAGTGAATTCCATTTACTAATTAACATGTGCCTTTGACAACAGCAACAGCTTCTTCACTATACATTTGCTTGTAGCTTTCATTAATATTAACAAGAGTTGCATTTCCTCACTGAGATCCAAAAAGATGTCTGAATTAACATAGGTCTATTATATTTAAAATTTGCTGGTAAAAGTATCTCTAAAATGGTTACCCTTTAGTCTGGAATATCTCAAGAAAATATTAGCACTGTCAAATAAAAAGGTTAAATGATATTTTAAGCCTTTATTCTGAACTGCTAAATGATACATTACTTGAATGTTTCCCAACTAAAATGTCCACATTCTACAAGAACTGTAATAACCAAAGATACCGGTCAGAAAGATCTGACCTTTCAAAGAACAGATAATACATTAGTAATGAATCAGGGAACTGACGAGAAGAAAAGCAATTTTTGAGTTGATGTTGGGGCATGCACAGAATCTAGTTCATATTACTACTGAAACTCACCTCAACAATAGTAACCATGCCAGATAAAGATTCAACATCTCTGGAAGAGCAACAGATGCCAGGAAAAAAACCAAACCAAAACAAAAAAATCCACCCACTCCTACAATTCTGCTTAACTTCAAAAGGAGCACTATATAAAAGGAAGACAGATCATAAAAAGAAACTAAAAGGTACAACTACAAGGATAAAATCTGTAATGACAATATGAAGACATTTTAAGGACATCTGCTCAGATCACGTGACTGCTTCCTATTTAAAAAAAAATTCCCATTACAAATAACTTAATAAATAAAGCTTAACTTAACAAGAGGATAATGGAGACTGTTGAAGAAAAAGTATACATCAAAAAAAACGTTCAAAAACTCCAGCAGACTAAAACACAGACACATATAAAGGCAAGCCATGAAACAGTTTAATGAGCTGCCTGCAAAACTATATATAAAGTACCAATACATCATTTTTCAAACGATGAAATAATTCGTGGTGCCAACAGACAGTCTGAAGGAGTATTCTGAGAAGATAAAGCCATAGCAATAAAATGAAGTTAATTTTCCCATGTGAGTTCTTCATGGTAGACTTTACAGATATTTCCATAGCAGAAATTAATACAGAAGGTTACACAAAAAAAAAAAAAAAAAAAAAAAAAAAAAAAAAAAAAAAAAAAAAATCAGGAATAAGTCACCAGGATCAGTTCTGAAGGAATTTAACAAAACAGCTGACCCCATCTGTAGTGTGTAACTCCCTCCTTAAAAATGTGTCAGTACCAATAGACTGAAAAGCAGCAGGCATAAAGGACAGAGTTCAGTGATCACAGGGATAACACAGGCAGATGGAGTAAAAGTCTAATAACTTTTGAAAACAGAAGTTATATCTTGCAAATCATTGGATTTTCCTGAAGGAATCAAAGGTCTGGTTGATACAGTTACCTGGAATTTCCAGAAGATGCTTGATAACATTCCTCATGCCTTAAATAAACTAAGCTGTTCTGGGACGAGCAAGGCAGATAACACAAGGGTAAATAATTTGATAAAGAAAAGTTTGGGGAAAAAATGCTCACTTCTTAAATGAATAATGGTCATTAGTGGTGTCCCACAGAGATCTACAATTGGGAATTGTTTGTTCAACATACTCAGAAACAATCTGGCACAGGGATGAACGGAAAAATGACAGTGGTTTTTTGACAATACTATGTTACTCAAAATAGCTGACACAATGGTCGAAAGCAAAGAATTGCAGAAGAATCTCATAATACTGAATGTGCAATACAAGGAAAAATAAAAGGGTAAATAAAAGTTCACATAGGTAAGCATGAAGTGATGCATACGACTAAAAACCAATTTTAAGTCTGTACATACAGTGGTGGGTTTTGAATTGACTAGAACGAGATCTTGAGGTTATAACTGATAGTTCTGTGAAAATACCAGTTCAAAGCCAACACCAGATTTTCAAAGAGCTAAAATACCATTAAGAATTAATAGGAAAAAATTAGACCACTAATTCTATGACATCAATCTCTGAGGTACCAATACACTAAAGACTGATTCCCCCTATCTCAGAAGGGATTTAACAGAACTAGAAGGGGTAGAGGCAATGACACAACGTTATCTAAGGTATGAAATAGCTTCCTTCTAGAGGATTATTTAAAAACGCAAGGAATTTTCACCATGAAAAAGAAAAGATAAAGAAGGGATATGATGGACTTACAGAAAATCATGAGTGGTACAGAGAAAATAAATGGAAAATAGTATAAGAAGTAGGGATTATTAAAATTAAACCAGCTAGTACCAGTTTCCCAAAAGGTGGTTTTTCTTCACAAAATATGCTGGAATTCTTAGGCACAGGCTAAAATAATCATATGGTCCGAAAATTTGGAAAAAAATTTAAAAACATGGATTCATAATCTTTCCACAAAAATACTATTCTACCTTAGAAAATCCCAGCTGCAGGCTAGGACAGTATTCTGAGGAAGCTTCTATATGTTCTTGTCATTTTTTCTTATATTATTCCCTAGGCATTTGCTGTTACCCATTATTCAAGACATGTTACCAGGCTAGATGAACACTCTGGTCTGACTTTATACAACCTTTTTTGTTCTTCCCTACTGGAGGTGTCTTATGCAAACAACTGAAAATTTGGGATACAAATTCTGTATTTCTCTGTCACAGTTAACAAGTTTGCCATCATCTGTACAAGGCTAAATTATGCACTGCATTCACTTTTGGTCCTTTATATTTTGGAGGCATGACTAACACCAGCCAAAAATTAACATATTAACAAAAGGCTTTTTTTTTTTTTTTTAAAATAAAGATCATTTTGTCTCTATATGCTATCAGTACAAAGAATACTTTTTTCTCTCTTTTTTTTTTCTTTAGCAAAATGAACTTTTAAAACTGCTTTCAATAAAGCAGCATGCAGGCTACATGATACCAGTAGAAGCAAAACTGCCAGCAGTTCCTATTTATTTAAACTTACAGTAAAACGATACTATAGAACAACAGTTTGTATTTTAATACTGGTCTGGTTCTTTACTAAGAATAATAAAACAAATAAAAATTTATTTCTTCCTGTCATGGCCTTTAGGTCATTAACAGGTCTTAATGACCCTGACCAGCCTCAGCCAGGGCTCAGCCATGGACCCTCAGTCCCTGACTGCCTGTGATCCTGCCTCCTGGACGGACCTGGACCTGCGTCGCAGCTAGCCTGTCTCCTGGATGGACCCCTCAGGCATACGTTGCAGCCTTCTCTCCAGTCCTGTCTCTGGCCCCACCTCCTTTTGCTCCTGACTGGACTGCCTGGATAGTCCCTGGACCTGGGTCATCGCTTGCCACGTCTGGGGCTGTCAAAGGACCCTGCTACCAGCACCCAGCTCTGCCTGCTGGGCTCAGCTCCTGGGGATGGTGTCTGGTCAGCGAGGGCACTGCCTGTGCTGGAGTCACCCTTGTCTGCCAGCTTGCCTTCCCTTACCGCAGTTCCATTTATATTAGCCCCTTTTATTGGTGGGATTAGCTTTGAGGGTTTATGGTCAGCTAATAAGTGACTTAGATGTATTGCGCAATTTTTGGAAAAAGATTGTGCAATAGATCTAAGTACTGAATAAGACACTAATACAAAATGCTTAGGGACTAGAAATTAAATTATCCTCAAAAAAAAAAATCTATGTTCATGATGAATCATTTTAAGATCGCTAACAGCACACACAAAGAAATTAATTAAATAGGATGCTGGAGAGTCCAAACCTGATACAAAGCAAGAGTGTGTCCATATCTCTGGAGTGGACCCTTGGATACAGGTACTACGTTCCATATACTGCTTTCCAAATTGTAGCTGGAAGAGAAATAGAAAAGTAAACATTTTTCTACCTGCAGAGAAATAGGGACTTTTGTATGTTTAAACTAACTTCTGTTTGGCTAAGTATGCACACTTGATCAGTCGCTGCTGTTTATCTGACATGGTAATTTGTTAGCAGCAGTAACGTGATCACTTCTAACTGTTACAAGTGTACTAACTAGTGACAGTGTACTAAACGCTCATCAGTGAAAACAGAAGCAGCTCTTTTAGGGACCCATCAACAATCTCAGAAAATAGGACTGTAATAAAAACCACCACACTTGTGAAAGTTATGAAACTAGATTGCTAAGCTCACTGTTCTCAGTCACACCAAAAAAAAAAAAACACTAAACTGCTTATGCCACAGTCTTTTGCACTACTTTGAAAACTTATTGTTGAGCTCCCTCTCAGCTGTATGGTTGATTTTAATTTCCATTAGATTTTAATTAACAATTAATCCATTAATGGATTAAAACACAAGTTGGAAGAGAGGTAAAAAATAAGACAACAGAGCTAGAAAAGGAAATCACCAAAGATGATGGGATTTGTTTTGCATGACTGCAAAGGTGTAGAAGAAAACAAGAGGTAGACAGAAATAGATTAAACATGCTAATAAACATATCCTAATACTTGCATTTACCACATTTCGGGCCTGTACATATGTACAAGTCACCATACAAACTGTCATAAACATGAAGAAGTGAAATATGGATGACCTGCCTAACCCTACTGGCAGGGCACCAACAGGCTAAATGCATGCATTAAATATAAGTCTCCTATAATTATAAATTAACTTCAATAATGCTAATAGCATTCTAGACGTACTATCTGAAAATATCAGCACATGGACTTCTTTTACTGTTTTATCACTACAAACATTTTTATGCTTTGCAGCAAAGTATAGCACCAGTTTTCACAAAACTGAAGAAATTACACATTAGTATCACATACAGATCGCTATTACCCATGCTTTTAACTTTTTTTAATAGTAAGAAAATTACAAGCAGAAAAATAATACTGTTAATAAAGAATCTAAAACCATAAAACTTTCAGTATAATTGCAGGATAGAGGCTACCTCCCTGGTAAGATTGGTTTTCCCTAAGCCACATCAGAAGGGATATGACAAAGGAGAAATCACTTACTTCAACACCATTTGGAATGAACTGTAGTTAAAAGTGTATCCACCAATCACCCACATAAATTTCCCGTGTAGGACTGCCTTATGGGAAGCCCGACCCACAGAAGGGCTGAATGGCTTTACGTTCGGTAGAATCCAGTAAGACTCCGTGGAAGGGACATTCAAAGAACAATCTGGACCTGTTTTGTAAACAAATGTGCAATTTGTACAATCTGTTAGACAGGGATGTTAAAGCCAATAAAGCAGAAACAGGAGAGGCTTAATTACAGATGTCAGGATTGCTCATTCTGATAAAATACAGTATACACTTTTATGTTTAACAGATGCTCAATGAAAAAAATTGACGACAAGGGACGTCAGTCAAATTGAAAGCATTAGATTAGCTCAAATAATGATACATTTCTGCATTCTGCTCAGAAAATATACTGTATGAGTCACAAATTGAAAGAAAGGCGTAATGCATCATATTTTTAGATGCTAGATAGGTCTAAAATGTGTAGCACAGTGTACACTGCATGTTACCTCTGGAGAAAAACTATACTGCATTTGAAGTAACCAGAGTAAGCTTATATCAAAGCAAATAACATTACAGTAAATTAAGTTACAATATAGATTATACGATATTAAATGTCAGGAATCAAAATCTGCCCTTTGCCAATGCCATTTCTGCATTGTCTTTCAAGAGTAAAATACACTGCAGCATGCTTTATAAAAAGAATTATTTGAATATTTAAGTTCTATAAAATTTTATAGATCATTCTACAAAGCTATCAAAACTGACAACTACTATTATTCTGAAACGTATTAACATATTTCAGCCAATTATTTTTGTTAAATAAGGAAAAGTCAGCAAAATGTGTCATTTAAGTTATATTACTACTAAAATCATGAATAGCAGAAATATTTCTTTTTCATTTGTTCTGTTATACCCAAAATGTGATCTCTTCATCATTAGTTTACCCTCTAGGTGTTGGAAGAACTTTAAAATCTCAGTATTTAAAACCTGAATATATTCAGAACTTTGGTTAAAAAAAAGAAAAAAGACAGCATATTCACTATTTGCCTCTTGTCAGTGACTGTACATCATTACTGACTGGCTTTATTTCTAGATGGGGAACACTGAATTTTTAGGACACCAATGTGTTCCACTAAGTATTATCAATCATGGAATTGAAATTTTTATCATCAGTGATGGCATACAGATATTGTACGACAGCCAAATTATTTCTGTAATTTGATACTGATATTATGAGCAATGTTATGTCCCTCTCAGCTGTAATTAGGGTAAATCCTTTCCTCAAGCTACTGGAAATTACAAAAAACCAAAGCTGTTGAAGTCAGACTGGGCATAACCTTCTTAGGAAACTCAGTGGTAACATGCTTAAAAAAAGGAAAAAAAAAACAAAACAAAACAAAACCCACCACACCCAAAAGCGAAGAGCAAACAAACATTAAAAAAACACTAGTCTGCATCCCAAATGTCACACATGACATCAACTTTTTAAAAAGGTTCCAGGGAAGATCTGGAAAACTACTGGTCTGCTATGCTTCTGTTTCTACCAGACAAATCAGAAGAAACTATTAAGAACGGACAGAATTAGTCAATAGATAGATAATTGCCATCTACTTGTAAAAATCAGTATAACTTTCATAAAGAGAAGGCCTGTCTTCCAAGCCTATTAAAGTTCTTGGAAGATATTAAGATGGGGTGATCCAATTGATACACTGACATGGATTTTCACAAGGCTTTTAACAAAATTCCTCACCAAAGACTTCTAAGGATACTTGACTGTTGTGGAGTGCCGCAAGGATTTCTGCTGGTACCCACGGTATTCAACATACACATTAATGATCCTGAAAGAGGATGAGCAGTGAAGAAAGTTTGCTGATAAAGGCAATTGCTGGAGGGCAGAAAGAGTAAGAACAGGTTTGAAGAACTACAGAACAAGTTCTTGTCTGATGTGAGTGAGCAATAAAATTACACGTGAAATTCAACATAGATAAATTTAAAACTATGTAAGCTATGTTTTAGCTGGACTAAAACCAAAATAGTCTCTTAACTAACCATCACTAGTCAGGAGTAAAGACTCATCTTAAGATAACTCTTGAAAATATCACCTCAACACTCCGCAACGGTCAAAAAAGCAAATTCTATGTTAAGAACAGAGAACACTGTTACCCCACAGCATAAATCAGTGGTTTGCCTACACTTAGAAAACTGTGCGCCCTACTAAAAAGAAGATAGAGCTGGCGACTGTTTACCAAAGAGTAATAAGGATGTTCAAAGGAATTGAATGGCTTCTGCAATTGGAAACACCAAGTTGGCTATGACTTTTTCACTTGGAAAAAAAAAAATTTGGAAATGAATGATAAATGTCTATAAAATAAGTGATAAGTGAATAAAGCAGATATGAAGAGTCTACAGTCTCTTGAATATAAGAACCAAGATTTATCAAATGCAGGTTGAAGAAGCCATGTTCAAAACAAGAGGAGATAGTTCTTCATGCAAAAAGTATCAGACCTCCCTGGCAAGGAACCCTGACAAAGGATGCTCTGGATGCACGGTTTACAGTGAGTCAAGGAGAGACTGGACAAGCATTTAGAAAAGAGAGCTGCTGAAGTTTACTAAATAAACTAAGTAATTTCCATCGAGTTTGTAATTTTAAAACACATTATCCTTCGGGGGGGCGGGGGGAAAGACTGCATTTTTTTAATGTGTATTATCATTTTTTGGGCAACTTGTTATAATTACTTCTTATACACAACGACCAGGCAAATAATCTGTACCTAACCAGTTGCCAACTTTTCCTAGTACTCTACAGAAGGATGATGTCCACTTGCATCCAAATTACTGTCCGTTCATTAAATGATGGAGACACTCAATTCCCATTGTTCATTATACCTTCTACCCAGAAAAGATTAATGGTATTTGAATGAGGTCTAATGAGAGTATGAACAATTCAGTATATTATTTCTTAAGCATTAATAATAGATACTGTAATAGAATTGTAACATCAGCAAGATTCTGATTTGGTAAATCACTGCAGGAAACACTTAGTTTTAATCTAAAAGCGCTTAAAAATAAACAATTAAGTATTCTTTGATCAGGGAAGAGCTTAGAATTATGAAAACGGTGCCTCCAGTCAGAAAATGAAAACATATGTGCGTCTTATTACAGCTACCATTCTTGCACAGACATGTAGTGGTCACCAGTGTCCCCTAGTGGCAAATAGTGAATAAAACACACAAACTACTCCCATGCCAATTGACTTGAGATTTTCATTTCTGGAGACAGGGAACCGCAAGAATTCATACAGCAAATCCAAAATATATTTAGATGGCATTGACTGTATTAAAATGAGAACAAGCAAAAACTTTGTATATCAAAGTTAACAATGCAAAAATCTTAACAATAGCGTTAACAGATCAGTGACTGAAAGAATGTCACAGATAACTTTCTTACAGACTCAGCGCTTTGTCGCTGGTNCGCTGGTCTAACACTGAACGACAGGAAAGGTGAGATAGAGAGGAGAAACACCGTGTACCCAGGTCTTGTTCTGGCATGGAGGAAGGATACATTCTAAGGAGACACACCTGAACTCAGGAGCTTGAAAGCAGCAGTATTTCTTCAAAGAACACATCAATACCCCATGCATGACACACACATGCATTAAAGTGACATCAGTTGATATTGCCACGAGAAGAGGCACCCCTGGCCTCCCCTCACTGCTTACTCTTCAGCTATCATTGCTACTGGCACCAGTTTTCACATGGCTGCACCATGAACCAGATGAGGGAATGCAGCCAGGTTAAAACTTGTTTTTATTTTTAGCCAGGCTAGCTTTTAATCTGGATG
>VYZW01002908.1:1043-11247 GCA_013401315.1 Balaeniceps rex | reverse complement strand
ACAGCAGCCATACTGAACCACAGGACGTCAAGTCGCTTCCTGGGTGACACACTGCAAAGGTTGGGAGCCACTAGAGCTAACTTCTTTACTCATCCCCCTTCGCTTCCCCTAAATTCCCCTGTGTTTTTGACCACTGTTGCTGTGCTCTGGACTAACACAAAGCTGGCCAGGTTTTACATACTTGCCACGGTCAGGTCCTGGGAGGCCTTCTACCCTGTCTCAGCCTGGGAACACCACATGGAGGCAAGATGAAACCCTTCTTGCTCGGCTCAGTTAAGGTCATTTCTGTCCTGCAGACATTTGAAAGCACAGGCCCTGTGGCACCTATGTGGTTTGGAAGGGTTTCTGTGGGCTGCTTTCTCAGATGTAGGTATCTCAGCCCTCTTTAGCCTCTTGCCATATGCATAGATGGGGTGGAACATCCCGAACAATAACGAATCACTGCTGTTATGGTATGGCCGTAGAGTAAATGACTACCGATTCAACACGAGCTTCTCTCTCTGCCAAGAGCTTCTCTCTCTGCTAAAAGAGGACAAAACCGGGACAGGCCTGATTGGACTCCCCTGCTGTGCCAACAGCAGTGAAGCTAGGCCAGTGACTAAAACTAATCTAAGATTTTGGTAAGTAAAATGAAGCAGATGGTTGTCAAGGTTTTCCTAGCAGAGCAGCATGAGATTTGCAAAGTGCATGTTCAGACTTAGATCAAAACCACAGAGCATATTGGAGTTCAGCTTGGATTTGAGCTTTTCCAGAAACAACGGAAACTTGATATCATTTCAGATCAGGGACAAAACAAAAGAAGCAAAATCTTCATTGCACAGTTCAGCTTGTGGTCATGTCACGTGAAAGAAGGTCAGGTTATTAGTGACTGCGCTAAAAGCTTTACTCATAAATGAGATAAGGTATCATGAGAAGTAAAAAAAGCTCACTAGTATTTGACCTAAAAACGTTGCAGCCTAGTAGTATTAATGAAACTTACTTTAGTTAAAGTTTGCTAAATAGATAGCTAAAGATTGCTAAAACATCAGCTCAGAGAACAAAGTAATTCAGCTCAACAGAAAAAGCACCAAGAAACTCTTCCATTGCTTTTAATGGTTTGGACTTTTTTTTGCCTTGGAAATGCTGGCTGCATATTCATCTACATAATTTCATTATATTGTTCTAAGTGCGATATTTTTTGGCTTAAGAAATACAATATTTGTGAAGAATAATAATATAATTTATTAATAAATATTTTTACTTATTTTTCCTTATGAAATAAACAGGACCTTTTATTTTCACTTTAATGTATGATACCATGGCATGTGCTAAGCACATGAAAACTTTCTTTATAATCTGTTCATTTTGATAATAAGCTGAAGGCCAGAAAATTGGCTAAAGGTTGCATCAAGGATTATAGAGTATCTATCCTCAGAAGTGTGGGACATTTCCTCAAAAGCCTCCAGCCATTCCTGTGAAATTTGATCGAAGATCTAAGATAAAATCTGACTGAGCCATTATGGCCTAACCTCTCAGCTAGCAACAGTTTTATCTAGTACAGAATGGACAACCACAGACGGAATCAAAACTTCATGTATTAGAAATGTACTAATACCAGAATGTCTCTTACTATACGTTATCTTTCTTTACTTCCTTGTTAGGAACAAAGCTCTGGGCTTTGTGGATACATCAAAAGTATTGGCAAGCACAAAAAGGATAAAATAAAAAATACGTTAATGTCCTTAGATTAAAAAAGAAAAAAAAAAAAATCTTCTGAACGATTTTTAACCCTTCGTATGGTGGCTTTGGATATGGTTGAAGAAAGAATAACGTATTAATCATGTTATTTCCCCGTTTTTACCCCATTTCCCAGAAATACCCCTTCCTCCCTTTTCCACCTCAAAGTTTGCTCTATAATCCCACCCTTTCAGTGGCAGCCCTGTGTGAATGAGAAAGTACAACCTTAGTTAAGGAGGTCTACTGCTTACAACATGGTACCTTTCGAAGACAGTCCTGGCAAATTTAAAAGTCAGCCATTGAAAGCCATGTTGGGTAAAAGTCTTCCACAGAGAAGATGGTCTTGAACTATGGAGGATCAGCAGATGTGGGAAAGGAATAAGACTGGACTCCTGAGGAGTGTACTCACTTCTCTGTTGCACCCCACTGCTTTAACACAATATAGGGTAGTTGGAACATCCAACCCACAGGATGATTTGGGTGAGAGACAGAATGAACCATGTAACTCTTTATAATGCTAACAATTTGTTTAATAAAACCCAAGTACTAGGATGTATATATCTGAAAACACAGACATAAAGAAGAGAGAACACATCCTGCACATAATTATAGCTATCTTTGCTTACGTTGTGAAATGCGCTGATTCTTCTAACAAAACCTTTTCAAAATGTGTTGGACAAAGCTGCCCTTCCACTTTGACTCTCTGACATGTTGTAATATATTTTTGTTTCTACATAAGACTGCCTTAGCCATTTTAGAATAACAGCATATGTCATACATATTCAGTACCATAAGAACGGTCAAATTGTAGCAAAGCAACATCTTTTTAGTTTAGCAAGAACTTTCCATTCTTGATCAGTTTCTTTGAAATGCCCCATTATTCTTCACTGAAAATGCTAGAGTAAATAAAAATATTCCTATTTTCTCCTACTTTTTTTTTAGATCTCCAAAGCAAAGTTGTCAGAAACCACATATCATATAAATTTAGATTCATTAGTATGAATTAGTATGATGGCAGTAAAACTCTGGGTGGACAACAGTATTTCACAAGATTCATAGCAGCGTCAATCTGGAAGTGATGAAGACCACAGCTCTTACATCTAATTCATCTGGTTACTTACTGTGCTATTGTGGGCTCTTCCAGAAGATCTTTTGATATTTTTTTGTTTGAAGTTTTATATATGTGTATATATATATAAAAAATTTGCATTTAGACACACACATATATAAGTAATTGCATGACTAAAGCCAAGAGCTGGAATTTACTGTGTTTGTTGATAACCCACTCTTGCCATATTCTTAAGAGAAAAGGTTCATATTCTTTTCTCCAAACTGCAGGTTGACTTCATATAAACATAGGTAATTATATTATTACGAACTTTACTTTCCTTATTTCAGAGGGGAAAAACAAGAATTAACTAGATTCCCTAGAGATAGGATTAGAAATACGTTATGCTAATTAGTATAGGGGACGAACATTGCCTGCCAACCCTGGGGGAGATAAGTGCCTATATTACTGGGCACGTATCTATGGGTACCTATGGGACAATCACAGGGCGAACCACTGTCAGCTTGAAATAATTTATTATACTCTGTCAATAATGGCTATTACGAAACAATACCATTTAAATTAAAAGCATAATAATCCATGAAAGGATCACATAAAAACGTACTCCCATGCACCAACAAAAATATACATCCCTCTGACCAAGGAATTCCTTGCTGTTAGCAGTTAATAAGTTCCATGACTCTGAAACATTGACTGGAGAAGGACTGCTTTCTCCATGCATTATCATGGGCTCCATGCACATCAACCATTAGATCTGAAGTCAGGCAGCAAGTACTGGGGAAGTCAAAGAAGATGCCCTAAGTGTCACAGAAGGTCTAACATAAACGCGCTGTGCACAAAATGCGGTTCATTCTTCTCTGGCAGCTGCTAAAAATGCTGACACAACATAGCAACAGATATTGAACAACAGAATTACACAGCTTTCTCTCTTGCCTTTCCCTGCACTGTCCTCAATTGCAAGTCTTTCCTGTACCTTTCCCTTTTAATTACAACAGCAAGCTGCTAATGTGAAAGCTTGTCCTTTTTGTCCCCAACCCAAACCTTCTCTCCCACCAGTCTTTGCGCTTATGCCTGTTTGCCCAGCCAGACTGTCCAGACACCAGCTCCAGCCACAGCTTCCAAAGGAAACTGATAAAGCTGTCATAACATGCAAAGGCTTGGCAGTCCATGCATGGGCAGACTGCATCCAACAGTTCCCACAGGCTGGGCTGCAGCACACACTGCCCTTTTCTCCACCAGAACCATCTCTGACTAGAGAGTATTTTCCCCGCAGCAGAAGCCAGGAAAGTCCCTGGCCACACTGGCAAAGACTCAGAAGAAAAGCTACTTATATCTAATGCAGTTGAAGAGAAAAGAAGTTTGTGGGAGGACTTCGACCACAAGAACATTCTAAGAGCCTGCCTTTTCGTTATGGCTTGACATGTTTCCTCCAGCCATCAAGGAAAACCCTCACACAGCATCCTGACCATGCCCTGGAGTTCCCAGGACTTGAGACAGCTAACTATGACAGCCAGAGGCAGTGGCGCATTTGGGAATTAATCCATCAATCAGTAGTGGAGATGAAGCTGGAAGCTTTATAGTCTGTTTGGACGTGTGGTCTTATCCTGAGTTAATGCACAAATTTGGACAATGCACTGCTTTTGGTCCCTTTTTTGGAATTCCTAGCAAATAGCACACGGGCCTTCAGCAATACACAGGAGGATGAAAATATTAACAGGAATATTGGTCACGGAGAATTGTGTGGGTGGCAGAGTTTGGATAGTCAAGGCAGCCAAGCCTGTGGGGCAGCAATTAACTTTTCCATGTGCATTTAATCTGCCATAGCCACAGACTGGTCCTGCGAGAGCACCGTGGAAATCAAGAGTACATTTGGCTTGGCCTCAACCAGCATCTCCTCACCAAATGAACTGCTGAGGACCATGATGGCAGCCACACAAAGAAAGTAGTTCCAGACAGACTTTAAAGGGAAGCTGGGACTGATTCATAAGAAGTATCTAGTCTGCCTTTCATGAGGTTTAAGTACTTCGGCTTCAAACAGGTCCTATAGCAGTGGTGCTTGGCAGCCCGGTTTCTCTCTCAGCAGAGACAGATCCTCCACAGGAAGCAATTAAAGCTTGTGGAGAAAAAACAATTAAGGCCTATCAAGTGAGGTTCAATACAGGATTCCTTTTCAAGAGTAGAAAGGAAAGTCCTGTATAAACTAGTCAAGAGACCAGACTAATGGATGTGGCTGTAACTGTGCAAACACGATTCTGGTGCCTGCACAGGGACTGCCAGGGTGAGGAACAGGGCAGCTGGAAGAGTAAGCAGGAATCCTGAGCTGAAACATCAAAGGCTCGTTTAAGTCCAGAGTGGGGTACAGACACCCTATTAGTGTGTGCAAGCCATCCTAAGCACATGAGGTATTTCACAGTCAATGAGGCCAGACAGGGCTGGGATTCCTGGGCTGCCTCGTCTTCCTGTTCCTATTCTGACTGGAATGACTCCTCACTGTCTCTGACAGCTTCAACTATACCAGTCACCATCTCTGTGGAGCTAGTGCAAGATGGGCCTGCTGGGCCACACAACCCCTCCTGCATATTTGGGTCTGATGAACCTCTATAGCAACAGTGATCGCTACCTTGCACCACCTTGCAGGAGGTGACCTTCTCCACCTGCCTGACTTGCTCGAGGTACAGCAGGGGACAGATGGCTTTGCAAAACAGCACAGAGTTGATGGTTGCAACAGACTTGTTTGTCCCACCGCATAAATGCACATCTCTGAATAATGGGGCTGGAAGCAGGAGACTGTTGCTATACTGATGGCTGTAAAGGCACGTGCAGCTTGGCTTGCCTGCTGCTGGACACCGACATGCTGAGCACCAGAGGGTCACCTGAACAGGCAAGTCCAGAGGTCATACCCCACAGCTGCCCTCAAGATGTACAGAGACAGTTGTGGTGCCAGAAGCCCGGGGTGAATCTCCTTGACGGTGTGGCATCCTGGAACTTGGCCCCACTGCAGAGGGCCTTTAACACCCTTATCCTGAACTTCTGACCTTCTTTTAGTTTAAAGGAATAAGGACCACAGCTGTGGAACTATATAAAAAGATACTGTTTATACATATAATCTTATTTATGTCTACATCTCGATATGCAGATACATATGAAGATAAAGGAATGGACTGCTATCCAATGACACTAGGAGATATAAAAAGAGGCAGAAGCATTTTTCTGACTTTATCCCACCATACCAACAACGGTAAAGAAACTGGGAAACATCCAAATACAGCAGTGCAAGTGGAAGGTAAACGCACACTTGCCCTAACAAATCAGCTTTGAAAAGCTAATACGTAGAAGACAAAGCCAGAGCAGCACGTAAGAATTTTGGTCAGAAATTATTTTTATAAAACAGAGGTATGGCATGGTTCTCTTTTCCTGCTTTATAAATTTGGCAATGTTTTTCTACTATATATTCATTATGCATTGTTAGGACATAAACTATAGCACCAGAATAAAACTAACAGCCAACAGCTGGCTGGCTAAAAAAAGACAGACTACAAGGTGGTAGCAACATTGCCCTAAGAAGCTGCCCTAAAAAAGGAGTTAGAGAGATTACTTGGACTACAGAAAAGAGGAGGGGAGGGGTCTTAGCATACTGTGGGGAATTCAACACATACTATACAAACAGTTTCAGAGGTGGCTGCATCAAGTTGTGGGTTTGCAGTGACACCATCTGCCAGTTTTTACTGTCCTGTCTTAGTCTCCCCACTGGAAACGCAGCTCATCAACCTGTGTGGGTGGTCTCGGCACTGGAAGTTATTGCTTCTGGTATCTTGGGTCAGAAAAAGTGGAACAGGGCTCTTCAAGCAGTTTGCAAAACTTCAAACACCTTGAATTGTCTCTGCCTTTCGGCAGGTCTCAGTACACACAAAACTTGCTTCTCTGTATGCTCGCACCTAAATAGGTACAAACTCCCCATTAGCTCGTGCTTAAAATAGTGTTCTCCTGGAAAGCAGCTACAAGTGCTACTTTCCAAGTGTGTAATGCTGGATCACTTTCAGAATATGCTCCAGCCATGTGATGCTGTTGCATAAGGTGTGGAAAAAAAGCACAACCATAAGGACACACAGAGCTGTAGATTACAAACTAATTCATCATTCCTGGAAGACAGCACCCTTCTTGGGGCCAGCCACAATATTTTTTCCAACTTTCCTTGGTAGGCTTGCTTACCCTTAGAAACATCAACATGCAATTTGTGATTCCTAGGAAGAAGACTGGATTTTATGTTCTAAGAAAGAAAGGTGTCTTGCTGTTATTTCTAGGCAGAAATGTCTGAATATTGAAATATACACAGCTAGCATACTTTACGCTTTTCCAGAAGGTTCTCTAGGAAAATTAAAATTTTGAAAAAATAAAAATGAATTCATAAAATCTATGCAATTATAATAAAAATAAGCAGTATTCAAGCAGACAGAAGCTAGAACGCTCTATGTACAAACAACTACTCCAAGTTTCAAAAGCTTGCATTTATAAAACTTAAGGGTAATGCATTTTTTATATTTTCCATTAAACCCTCTCCCTCTTACTGTCTTTTTGCTTTTTAATTAAATATGGGAAGCCAGAATGTGTTCCTATTTAATCTAAATCCTTCCGGAATGTACCTGAAGGTACCTTTTCCCACGGGTTTACTCTTGGGCTGAGAGAAAGAAAGTTTTAAATGTTCTCTACTTTATAACAGCAGAGAGAGGGGCCAGTGTCTGGAATGCCTTCGACATCTGTCTGCACTTATTTGCAGTGTGCTTGAAATCCTGGTGGAGATCGACTTGACATTTTTACAAACTCTGCCAGCTCTAGCAATCTGTATTCTTGTCCAGAAATTGCGGTGTATGAAGCGCCTCCCCGTTTAACCATCCCAAACTCCCCTCCTGACTCCAGAGCTACATTTTGAAGCACCAGCCTCTGTAGGAAAAGCATTCAACATACTCGTTTGCACATCACTGTCTCCATACCACACAATGCCATGTGTACAGCAACAGATAGTGGCTTTCCAGTTCTAATGCGAACAGAGCAATAAGAAAACGTCACTTTGGGCATTGTTAAACAGGTTGTCTACACGTTTTTATGAAAAATGAAACCTATCAGTAACACAGTGATACAGTAGCATTTAGACACTTGATAATACTGCTCAGTAGCATTTTCTCAATCAGAAGTTCACAGATGCTCAAAAACTTATCTTTTCAGATCAGTTAAACATCACATGAGAGTTTTCTGTGGTCTGTGCTGTCATGCAAATTCAGGTTTTCCTGTTGATAATCTCACATGAGTTTTCTCATTTTACATTGCCTTTCTCATTGCTTCCCAGGATTCTTTGTGACCATAAAGTTTGCTTATGAACACACCAAGAATCAGGATGACCCCTCCATGAATACTTTAAAATAAGACTGCTAAAGCAACCATAATCTTCTCTTACACTTTTTCAGCAGAGAATGCCTTTTACAAGTAATGCCATTATTTCTAAATGGTTGTGCTGTCTCAATATGCAGCCTGCATTACTGCTTGTGATGATCATGCTTCTAGTTCAACCTTGATGTAAACTTACCTACAGCAATACCTCAGAGTCAAATATTGTTTAGAGTATCATGTAGGATTTTTTTTTTCCCTTTGGCATTCAACTTTTTAACCTGGAAGGTCTGGGGGAGAATGAATCTGTGGTGGTGAGAAAACAAATCCTTGTTTTCCTAAGTTTCAAGTAAATTCATTATGGCTACATGAATCACGTGGCTTTGGTGGCTTTACTGGTTTATTTATTATAGTGCCAAGAGGCAATTTATCTTGTTTACTTAGGTCTCTAGTCCCATATTTCTGACTTCTAAATAACATTCGGTTCTTTTAAAATACCTACATTTTTAAAGGACTATTAAATAACGGAACCTTCTGTGACATTATATTACTTCCATCAATCCATCGCGATGTTATGACAGCATCCAATTGTGATAACACAGATCATAGCCCTGTCTAATCTTTTTACAATGTACATTAAATATTATGGCAACCTATAGGTACTATCAAAATACATAGTGAATGCTAGCAATCCTTAAACACCCTGAAGGAGAAATTTTAGTATAGACTCACAACCTTAAGGATGAGAAAACATCCACCCAACTTGGAAAGTCAAGATTAAAACCTTTGACCATTACACATTTCTATTGATAATCTGGAAACAGCATCAGGCATTTTAATTATCTATTTTTTTGCTTCTCAGCAGCAGTATGTCTGATCAGCAATTAAAACTACATAAATGTTGCTTCACTTGGGAATAGAGCACGGCTAAACCCAGTCAGATGAGTAATCCCATAGAGCAATTTCATTCTCATGGAAAATTTCTCAGTAACTCTCACTTATCCCCAAAACTCCATTACCTTATTTTTGTTTCCAAATGTAGTTGCTCTTTGTGTGTCCCAGGTTTATCTGTCACAAATTACACGTGATCATGTCATTATTTCATAGGGTTGAAGTGTCTCAGAAATTCAGATCTATTCTGGTTTCTTCATAGTGTTCTAATACATATAAAGTTGTAAAAACATGGGGAACCCATTCCTGTAGTGTTTAAATTGTAGGTGATTTTAATCTGCCATTATAGTAGCTCTCTTCCACTACAAAAACATTAGAAAAGTATGTATGTAAATGATAATATTGTTCTAACATAATTAATGGTGAGCATGAAAAAAACACATTTTTACAGTCTATCAAGGCCCTTCAAGTAGTTTTGTTGTTGTTTTTTTTCCCCCAGGAACCATATCTTCATTAGAGTCTTATCCCAACGCAGCACACGAGTATTTTCTCAGTCTTTCCACAGTGTCAAGGATCACTTTATTTGAAAGCCAAGAAGTTCCTTTAAATAAACCCAAGAACACCAAAATATTTAAAATGTACAATAGTTTTCAAAAGCAAAAGAGTACAGATTGCTAGAGAACTCATTTTCAGTGAAACATGGTCAAAATATTCCAATTCTAATTTTTGTGCAGAAGCTTCAAAAAGCATCTTGTTTTTACTGAACAAAATGCTTATAGAATACAATCATGTAAGAAATAAAACGTGTAACAATTTAAATGCCACACATGGTAGAGCCCCAAGTAGCTTTTACAAATGCTTAGTAGAATAGATTTTTCTGAGTTGCTTTGTAGTGAGAAAAGCTTGTGTGTAGGATGAAGGTGCAAAGGAAATGGAATTGATGAAAATTCTTAAGGGTCTATTCCAAGACTCCGGTTTTGGGAAAGCTCTTATCATAAGGAGATTAATTTATATAAACAATTTATTAATAGGCATTTAGAAAATATGGATTATCATTATTCTTTTTGTCACGCTTTCTAATCAATATGGGAATAAGGACAATTAGCTAAAGCATTTTTGTGGTAGTTTAGTACAGAAGACTCTCCTTTT
>VYZW01002905.1:2184-16990 GCA_013401315.1 Balaeniceps rex | reverse complement strand
CCCGGGGGGGCCCCGGGCCGAGGGCGCCGAGGGGCTGTTCGTGGTGCTGGGAGCCGGGCTCGCCGCCGCCAGCCACCCGCTGCTCTACGTCAAGCTGCTCGTCCAGGTCCGGGGCCGCCGGGAGCGTGTGGGGGGAGGCGGAGAGCCCACGTATAACGGGGGATCGGGACCCCAATGTAATGAAGGGAGGGGGGCCCCTCTATAGTGCCCCTATGGCCATCTCTGTGTGCTGGGGACCACTGTATATACCGCTCCCCCCGCCCCTTTATAACAGGGGACACGGTGGGGGCACCTACATAACGGGGGGACATCCCTATAGAAGGAGGCAATGAGGACCCCCATGCAGCGGGAACCCCGGTATATAACGGGCTGAGGGCACCCTGTATAATGGGGGTCCCTATACAACTGGGAGGATGAGAGTGGCTATAAAATGGAGACGTCTGTATAATAGGATGAGGATACCTTCTACAACGGGGACCCCCCATATAACAGGGAATAGGAAACCCTCTATAATGGAGGGATAAGGACCCCTATACAGTGGGGGCTCCTTTATAGCAGGGGCATCGGGACCCCCTCATATGACACGGGATGGGGACGCCCTGTAGAGTGGGGACCCCTATAAAATGGGAGGGATGAGGATACCCTCTGCAATGGGCACCCCTATATAATGAGAGATGGGAAACCCCTATATAATGGGGGGATGAGGACCTGCAGTGTCCTGAGAACCCCTCTGTAATAGGGACCCCCATAAAATGGGAAGGATGAGGACCCCCTGTACCCTAGGGACCCCGCATAATGGGAAAGGGACTGCCCGTGTCATGGTACCCCCAAGTATCTGAGGGTGACAGGGGGGACGCGGCCCTTTGGCAGCTTGTGGATGCCGGGATCGAGGCCGCGTGGTCCCGGGGCTTTGGGAATGCTGGGACAGGGACAGAGACCCGCTCACGGTGTTTCTCTCGCAGGTCGGGCACGAGCCACTACCTCCAACCGTTGGAAGAAACGTGCTGGGAAGGAAAGTCCTGTACCTGCCTGGCTTCTTCACCTACGGTGAGCGAGCGTCCCTCCCTGCCAGTGCGAGGTCCTGCCCAAAAACAGGGCTGGGAGCTGCCAGGTAGGCCGAGCTGACCTCCAGCAGCACTCCCACATCGCTGGCAGCATCCTTGGGATCATCCCGAGGCTGCAATGAGACATAAACCAGTACAACTAGTTGCAAAGCTGTCAGGTTTACCTACCTGTTGTTGGTGACAAGGAGGTGGTGGCCCTGCTGCTGGCTTCCCGTGGCACGTTGCTCAGGCCTTGCACCGTAGTGGAGAGGGCGGTGGGGGTTTAGGTGGCATAGGTTTGTTGGTGGAGGGTTTTGCATGTGTTAGAGACAGCAAAGCGCCTTTCTTTGCTACAAAACAGCCCTGCAATAACTTGTTCCCCCACCCTGCTCATTTGTGTTGTAGATGAGGCCCTAAAGGGACAGAAATACCAAGAAAAGGGAAGGTAATATGTTTAAAAGGAAGAAAAAAGTACTATTTTTCTCTTTTTGCGGGTGGAGCAGCATAGGAGAGGCGGGTGAATACTCTGTGACCTTGGGGGTTGCTTTCACAGCAGGTTTGCTGTGGGGAAGGGAAGTGCACAGTCTGGAAAGCCAAGTTGGGCTGATCCCAAAATTGGACAGCAGTACCCACGGGGCGGGGGGACCCAGCGCAGGAGCAGTACAAAAGCACTGCAAACCTGTCCTGGAACACACAGGGCTGGAAATGCTCTGGTGCTGCCCTTTGGAAGATGGATTTTTCCAAATAGGTTTACAGCATTGTGTGATGGAGATGTGCAGAGCCTCCCTGGCTTCCCTTGGGACAGCAGAGCATGGGGGGCAGGAGCACTCGATACCCACAAGCACATAGCGGGTTGTATTCCACCTTGTTATATCGGGGAGAAATTGGATCCTTTGGCTTTTTTTTGGCTGGAGACCTGAGGAAGTTTGCAGGGGAGAAGGTGGTGGGGCAGGAACTGAACCTGGGTTTGTGAGATCCATAGTAACCCTGAGTCTGACCCCCCTGGGGCAGAGGGAGGAGGTGACACCACACAACACATGAGATGATCTCTCCCTACCCTGGTTCAGTCCAAACTGCCTTGTAGCCCTTTCAGGCGAGCAAAACAATCAAAAGATGAGAAGTAGCCCAAAATACTGGAGCTATCCTTCCAGATTAGACAGATGTGACAGGGAATACTTAAGGATTCTTTGCATCCTGTATGAAATTTATTTAGGACTATTAGAATAAATCACTTATGGTGGGACTGCAGAGCAGCTGCCGTGCCGTGCTGAGCTCCGGTGGTGTTCGGGATGCTCTCCGCGAGTCGGACGGTTCCCGACTGACAGCAGCCTGGTGTTTTCTTACCCAGCCAGACACATTGTGGAAGTGGATGGGAAAAGAGGCCTTTTCCGCGGTCTCACTCCTCGCCTCATCTCAAGCACTTTATCAACCATCACCAGGGGGAGCGTGAAGAAGGTAAAGGTCGGCTTCTCTCTCCATAAATCAGCTTCTTGGGTTGGCCGGTGCTACTGCAGCGGAGCCAGGGAGCCTGCACGTGGAGGAATAAAGCGCCCATCCCTCTCCATCTCCAAAGGGCTTTGAACAGTCCTCCAGGACAGGAGGAGAACACTGCCCATATCCCTAAAACTTAGTTTTTAAACAATTTTCATTTAATTTGAACAACCACTTGCCTTTTATCTTTTGTAAGCCGTTTCGTGACACCTCTCTTCCCCTGTTTTACTTCCCATCCTTCCTTCTCCTATGTTCCTTCTTGCCTGTTTTTCTTCTCCTCCCATCTAGAGCACAACTGCTCATGGTTTCCTCCCGTCCTCAGGCATCAAGGGTTTGTGGGTCAGCGTCTCCATCAGCTTTGACCATACGTTTCTTCTCTCTCCGCTCAGGCCTTTCCACTGGAAGACATGGAGCACGTTTCTAACAAGGATGATGTGAAGACCTCCCTTAGGAAAGTGGTGAAAGAGGTGAGAAGTGGATATTGCATGTTAACGAGTGATCGGGGAGATCACATTGGGGATGTGCCTGGAGAGCAAAGGAAGCTTAAACTGTGGGCGAGATTACTTGGAGAGAAACTCTGGATGAAAAGGCTGTGGTATTTCGTAGCCACTCTGTGTCCAGCTGTGAAATATTTTGTAGGAATAGAGGATTATCACGAACAACAGATTTCAAAAGAGGGACCCGAAATGGGTTTCCCTACGCTAAGGGAAAGGGCCTGATCTGTGCAGGTGGAGCAGCGCAGCTTTTCATACAGGTGTGGTTTTTTTCCTCCCCAGACATCTCACGAGATGATGATGCAGTGCGTGTCCCGGGTTGTCTCACATCCGCTGCACGGTGAGTCCTGTCCCTCTGCCTGGCAGCCCTTTCCGGACTGAGGATCGCCCCAAAACCCCGTTTACTTGATGCACTTCTCTATCAGAAACGGCTTCGTATGACACCACAGATCAGATGCAGGTCTGAGTGGTTGCTTAGGGAGGCTGATGCTTGGGTTGGCCTTCAGGGACTAACTCAGCCGAGCAGTGAGGTGCTTCTCTTCCCATTCATCCAAGAGCTTGTCCTAGAGATCCTGTTGGGGTTAGGGCCAGAAATCCTTCCCACCACTTACAGACTAAGGGAGGGCACCAGTTTCTAATGAGTCTGGCAGCAATTAGGAGCACCAAGAGGAGCTGGAGGTGATGCAAGTTGAGGGAAGGGAGGGCAGAAGGGTCAGGCTGCATTTTCCATCACATCCATTGCAACCCAAACTGGATTTGTTTCTTTGTCAGCCCTGTGTTTCTTTCCTTGTAGTGATCTCTATGCGCTGCATGGTCCAGTTCGTAGGCCGGGAAGTGAAATACAGGTGAGTGGCTGCAGCTCCGAAGGGTTTGGGCACACAGAAGCATGAGTCCTGGAGTCACCCGTACCAGACGCCCCCGTGCAACGGGGGCTATGGCAACCCAGGAGGTTTGGGAGACCGAAAAGTGAATCTGAGCCGTGGTTAGAGGGTGGGTGACTGCAGGGTGAAGGGACGTGAGAAGGCTGGGCTCTGTCCCTGACGTGCCTCTGTTCTGCCTTGCGCCCATGGGGATTTTGGTGGCTGTAACACACCTTGCTGATCACACAGTGAGCCTCCTGCCTTTTTGCTTTAGGTGTTATAGAAAGGGAAGTCAGCAAGGAGGCAGAGTTAGGCAATACAAAGCATTGCTGCAACCCTGCTAGCCTGCAAGATTTTTCCAAGCCTTTTTCAGTAATATCTACCTCGCTGCAGGGCAAAACTGCACTTGCAGCCACCTGAAAGCGTGTTAGACACGACTGCAGCTAACCCACGACCGCCAGCGCAAGCTCCCAGAGGCAGGACAGGGTTCTTGGGTTGAGAATCAGCCTCTGGGCATGTTATGTGCCATGGCTGTGGCTCATGTATCCATCCACTCACACAAAGCCAAGCAGAGCTCTTCTGGCTTCAGCATTTAAACAAGTTGTCAGCAAGTTGAGCATTGTCCCAGGCATTAGTGCAGACTGGCAGAGTGCAGACAAAACTTTATGGGTTGAGGAGAAGCAGCAGAACAGAGCTGCCCGCTGCATTGCTGGTGTGATGGCTGGGGGGGACACTGCTATGGCTGGTGGCTGCAGAGCGCACGTGAAGCTGCACAGGACACAGACAGAGCAACCCCTGCACACTTACAGCTCTCTTCCTTTCTCGGCAGCGGTGTGTTCAGTGCCATCGGGAGGATATTTAAGGAAGAAGGGATCCTGGGATTCTTTGTGTACGTGAGTTGTTGTTTAAATACTTTCTCCCGTAGTCTGAAGGCGCCGATGGCTCTTCTGGCTGCTCTGCTAACCTCAATTAAAGGAGTCGCGCTGAGCTCCCCCCATCTGAAACCTTGTCTGACTGCGGGGCTCTCGCATCACTCCCATGAGCACAGATTAAATCAGTGCCTTTGAGAGCGCTCCAGTTTGACCATTAAGTTTGCCCCAGATCTTATCTTCAATCAAACCTTCAGAGCCCAGGGAAAACCCTGTATTTTTTTTCTTACCTTTCTTTTTCCCTTGCTGCTGCTTTGTGTTTCAGTGCAGGGGCATTTAAAGCATTTGTTTGTGCAACAGGCACCAAGATCAAGCGCAACAATGAGACCCCTTGTTGAAATAAAAGCCAGGGCCTGGATAAGCAGCACATTCCTCTGAAGAGCACCGTGGGTGCTTGTAATGAGCAGGTTTGTGCTGGCAGCAGGTTTGCCTGTACGGCAGGAGCGCGATGCTGCCCGGCACAGCAGTGTTGCTGCCTGGACCAGAAGGAGCTGAAAGGTGCTTCCAGCTGCTTACGAAGCGCAGCAAATTGATGGCATCGCCTGAAGTGGAAGTCTAGTGGACACCTTTTTGCTTGAACCCTTAATTAACACTTCTTGCCTTTTTTTTCCACGTCTATATAAAAGCAGAGCCACCTGCTGCTTCCGCTCCCGGTGGGGAGATAACTCACTTTATTACATCAATAACAATAAAGGCAGCTCCGAAATTTCAGGAGGTGTTTTCAGGCCTGATGCCTTTGGCTCTGCAATCACAAAATTTGGGCCTCCAGATGAGACATGAATGCATCAGGAAGAGGCAAACAATCACAGGGGGTCTCACCCTGTCCTTCCCCAAGGGGAAAGGGCCGGGGTCTTGCAGAGACCCCATCAATTGAGTGTCACTGCATCTTCCTTTTGCAGCCCACAGCTGCTCTGCTGAATTGTGCAGCCCCAAATCTCCTCCATTAAATACAGGTTCCTCTGGGACGTTCCCTGTGCGAGGGGCATGGCCAGAGCGTGCTGCCTGGCAGCCCTCCCTCTCCTCCACCTCCCGAGGAAATAGCTTGAAAGGAGCTGCCGCATTCCCTTCCTCCACATAAAATAAACACTGTTGGTAGCCTAATTAAACTTAATAGTTCACAGGAAAGGCTTTAACACAACCCAAAATGTCTCAGGAGGGCTCTGAAGTTATACGTGCTCTACAACCCCGCTAGGAAATCACACCGCTGTGAAGGGAACACAAACTGCATCTGTAGGACCAAACTGCTGCTCCTCTGCTCTCAGCCCTCCTAACGCAATCCAAACACATCCACTCCCTTAAAATCATTGCGGTGCACTTGTTTCTCATGGCCTTATAGCCTCTATGCAGCAATAACAGCGGCGCACGTTCACTCTGGATGTGTGCCTGGCTAGAGATAAAGACTTTCCAGGGGATGGACTTATCTCGCTTCCCCTCCTATCTACAGCAGTCTCCTGCCTGCCAGCAGGCCAGAAAGATATTCCTGGGGTTCCGAAACGGCTGTGCATGGTCGGCTCGAAGATGGCTTGTCCCAGCTCCCCAGCACTGGGGTTTCTCCTGCTGGGTTGCATCACCGTACATCATGCAGACTTCCTTATCTGCCTGCTGCTGTTGCAGCTTTTAATGACTTGTCATCTTCTAAAAACGTTCCTACTCCAGATCTCCTTGGACATCTCGCCAGGCGTGAGAGTTGTAGCACAAATGAATTTGTTTTTTTTTAGTCCCTTTCTGCAGCTCGCTCAGACTCCTGGTCTCCAGTCATCCCATAAAGTCAGGCCCAGCATCTGTCGTTACTTTGATGACAGAGAAGAGAGAGGGATGGGATCCTTATTGCAAATGGAACAAATGATCCGATTATCTTATCAACAGATGGGTGAGGTTTTGCTTAAATGGCTGCCATGGCCCAGTCCTGGACCAGCCCTCTGTTTCTGGACTTTATTAAGCCCCTGTTGTATCTGCAGCAGCTCAGGAGCCTGCTTCAGACTTGACTTTGAGTTAGAGAAAGGATTTTTTTACAAAGGCTGAATGCTAAACGCGAAGCAGACTTATCTCTTTGGGACCAGAGCGCTTTGATTTCTTTGTCCTGTCCGTTGCTCTCATGTATTACATCTTTTAAGCCAGCAGGTCTTCTATTGAAGACTTCTGCTGTGCCTAGCCCCTGAGACCTCGGCTGCATCTCCAGAGCTGCCGGGGCCTTGACAATACACAGGTTGTCTTCAAAAAGTATAAGCCCTAACACCAAGCAGGTGAAGCAGGCTGGATCAGAGCATGCAGTCCTCATTGCCATTCTGCTGCTGCAGCGACCGCAGCAGGAAACAAAACCGGTCCCCTTCTCCAAAGGGCAGCGTGGTGTTGGGGAAGAAATCAATGACTCGGACTAGTGTGCTTGGAGGTGGCTCTTTCCAGCCCAGCAAACACTCGTGTGGCTCTCAACAGGCTTGTTTTCAGAAGAACTGTCTCAACACATCTGCTGGTGAAACAGGCAGGTTTAAAACACACCTGGATCCTTTTGCAGTGGAACAACTGCACAGCCAAAGCAGGAGGCCCCACGCTCGATGCCTGTCCTGGTGCAACAGATGCTGCAGGAGCTCTGACGAACTGGAGAAACCTTCTGAAACGCTTTGTTAATGTTTTAGTGCCATTAGCTGCAGAAGCTGGGGGTGCTCGTGCTGCTGGGAGCTCTGGCCTGCGTGTCGATGAGAGCTGTAAGCCAAAGCAGCACATCACCCCGTGTCCCCGTGCTCTCAGGTGGCAGCAGGGACAGGGAAAATCAGGGACTGGAGTGCTGCCCCCAGCTAATCCCACTTCGCAGTAGAGCAGGTTTTGCAGGAACAACCCCCCTCATTTTAATTTCTAAAAGGAGGGAGATTCCACAAAGAGATGAACTTCTCATTCTGCATCCGGAAGAGCATCTGCAAAATGAACTTAACAGAAACCCACTTCATCTGTGTCTTGCCTGGGTTTCAGAGCAGGATTTGGGCCAAGAAGGGATTTGGGGTAGAACAAGGGGACTTGGCCGAGTCATGCCCAAACAACAGATCCCAAACTTCCTAATCCAGAGCATCCCCTGTCCGGAGCGGCTGGCAGCACACATAGGACCATGTTTGAAGGCCAGGAGAGCTCTTCCCTGAAATCTCCCCTTTTCCCTTCAGTTCTTCCCAAAGTAAAGATGCATTTTGGGGGAGTGGGGTTCCTCTACGCTGGTGGAGGGAGTGAGGGAGGGCTGGGCACCTCGGAAGGCGGCACTGGGACCCTTCTGCATCTCACACCCCTCTTTGCTGTTGCAGCGGCTTAGTCCCTCACGTCCTGGGGGATGTCATCTTCCTCTGGTGCTGCAACCTCTTGGCTCACTTCATCAACACCTACGCAGTGGACGATAACGTGAGTGGAAGTGCCCAGCGGAGGGTTGGGGGGCCCGTACAAGCACCTGCAGTTGGAAGGAGTTAATGGGAGGTTAATGGCTAATTTAGTACAAACAGACACGGAGCTTTAGATAAAACACTGTAAAAGCACTAAAGATGCCACGTCTGCTCAGGGCTGCGTTTCAGCTGCAGTTTAGGGGATCAGGTTTGATAGCAAATGTTTTCCCTGATTCTCAGCTGGGATGCGGTGTGGTTACCATTGCTTTCTGCCTTCTCTCCCTGCCCCACACCCATCATCCCAGGCTCAGAGGGATATCATGTAGTGACAGTGACAGCCTGGTGTCATCCGCCTCCTCCATAATCCCTTTGGTTTCTCTTTCCAGTTTAGCCAGGCATCGGTGATCCGGAGCTACACAAAATTCGTGATGGGGGTACGTAGGCAACTGCCACGTCATTTCTCCTCTTCCTGACGTCTGTGGGGTGAGAGCTCACGGTCGGAGGGAAGAGGCTGGTCTGTACTTTATATACAAAGATGAGGATAACTTTGCTAACATGCAGAAGCTGGAACTAGCTTTTTTTGACATGATGAACATTAAGAGAGGCTACTGGTTTTCTGTGCTTTCAGATCGCTGTAAGCATGCTGACGTACCCATTCCTTCTCGTGGGAGATCTCATGGCAGTGAACAACTGTGGGTATGTCCGTCACACTGAGATCTAAGGCTTTCCCTTCCTTTCTTCCAGCCCCTTGTTGTCTGAATCCTCTGCTAACGATGGTAGAGCTTTCATACAAAACCGTAAACTATATGGCACCTCGCAAAGCTGGCTCGTTTCCTGTCCCAGGTTGCTTATAATTTTAGATCAGAGGGCACAGACAAGAGCAGCATAAAAGCTCAAGTGGAGAGAAAGAGAGAGTTGTGGTGGTGTGGTCCGATCTGAACTAGACCGGAGGCAGAAGGGATCAAAGGGACCATGCTGGCTCCGGGGAGCGGCACGAGGGAAAGCAAAGCTCTTAATGCAGCGATGCGTGCAGACAGGAGCAGGACCAAGCTTGCTTTCCCAATCCCACTGCCGCAAGAGGTCTTCTGCATTCACGCTTACGGGATGGGGACTGGATCCAAGCTGCTGGTGTAGTGTTTTCTCAATATCTGCTGGCTCTTGAAGGTGTAGATACAACGTATAGTCCTGGACTCTTAACGTATCCAGGTAACGCTCCTTGTTTGTACACTCCAGGGGTAATTAAATTACATGATCTGTTGCATTGTAAATAACGAGCCGGTCATTTGGCCTTCAGCCCGGTGCAGACACTGTTTCTGTGTCCTCACTTACACTTTACTGCTGCTCTTGTGTTACCTGTCTGGATAATGTGACATCTGTACAGACCGTCTCAGCTATTTCTTGTTGCCATGCAGGTTGCGTGCCGGCCTCCCTCCCTACGCTCCCGCTTTTACATCCTGGATCCATTGCTGGAGGTATCTCAGTGCTCAGGTGAGGGAGTGGGGCACCCGCGGGGCTTTGGGCTCCCTCTGCTCCTTCCCGAGGTCTCTGGCACTGCCCCAAAAGTGCCTGTGCCACATCCTTGATGTGCTCTGTGACCTGTTTCCATCCCTCCGGTTCTGGCACTGGCACCAGGCGTGGCAGTACTGGTCTGCCCATTACATGCCCTGAGCTTGCAGCCTGCAAACTGTTAGCCAACGCATTGCAGGCAGCGCAGCAAGGTGGCTCTGCCCCTCTCCATCAGTCATCCCTGGGGGAAACGCCCGACTCCAGCACCCACAGGGCTGAAACCCCACTTTCTCCTCTGTAGCAACCCGGGGTGCTCAGGCCTTGCAGCGGGCATGAGTCAGTCCCTGCTAAACCATCTGCAATTCCCCGGCGGGGTCTCAGCACGGCTGCCCTGACCCTGTGCTCTCTCTGCTCCTCAGGGGCAGCTGTTCCGCGGCTCCAGCCTGCTCTTCCGCAGAGCGCCCATGCCAGCCGCTTGCTTCCCCGTCGACTGACTCCTCGGCAGGGCGAGGTGATGAACTTGGACTCCTCAAGAAACCCTAAGCTTGTTTCGATATATGTATATTTTTTTCTTTTCGATCCAAAGTCTGTGGAGCCAGAACAAGACAACTCCTCTCCAGCAAGGCCAGCAACAAGTTGTCTTCTGGAGATCTGGCTTCAGGCTCCAGCTGGACCAAAGCCCCATCCTCGTGGCTGTCTCGACCGGGACACGTAGCAGAGAAAGAAGGGAGTTGTCTTGTCTCTTTGGTCCAGGCTGTAGCTCTGGAGTCACCAGGGGAAGTCTGGGAAACCAGAAAATGCCCAGGTACTAAACGAGCCAGCTCCAAGATGCAGGGACAAAAGACTGCTTCGTTCTGCCTGAGCTGAGAAGCAGCAAGAGATCCAAGGTCGCCTTCCTGGGAAGGCTACGCCAGCTGACCAGCCTCCCATCTCATCCCTTCTGGAGAGGGCAAACGTTTGTGTGGCAGGTAGCTCATCCTGGGCGAGATCAACCCTGTGACCCGTATTTAAGGTTTTGAGAGTACCTGAACACGAGAGAGCACACCGCCTCCCATGGGCTTGAAAGAGAAATTCTAGCATCGAAACAGAAAAGGGAAACAGAGTCGCACTACAAAGAGCAGCGCAGTCCCGAAGAGGCAGGTATGGCTCGGCTGCAGGGCAGCGTTGGGACTCGGACATGGAGAAAGCAGGTGGGGAGGGATGCGCGCTGCAGATGGTAACTGCTTTGGGAAGGCTTTCTGCAGCGGGATGGGCTGTATTTAGGATACACCCAACAGAGCTGCTGGTTGTAACCTGGGCCGGCAGCCTGTACGCGTTTCTCGGGAGATGGGTCCTGGGTTGGACCGGCCCATGCTTGGGTGCAGCGTGTCTCTGTACCGGCACGACTGCATCGCGTGCGCGTCTCCCAGCCGGCAGGACCACGATCCCCGCCGGGCTCCTGCCAAACCCGAGCGTCGCCGCTTTGCTGATGGACGCGGAGCCACGTGTTGTGGTGCTGGGCTGCTGCGTGGCAGTGTCCTGCTAACAGCTACAGGCCAAACAGTTCGCCTTGCAGGAGGGGCACTCGGTCCGCTGCTGTTTGGAATAAAGGAATAAACCTTGAGCTGGCCAAAGGCTTGCAAGGTGTTGGGGTCGAGGGCTCCTCATGCACACGGGAGCATGGCTGGCCCTTGCGTAGCAGAGCTCACCGGTGGCAGCAGGGCAGGATTTATCCTCAGCTCCCCACACAAGAGGTTTTTTGCACCAGTCTGTGCTGTCACGGCAGCCAGGCAGATTTCCCCCATTTCGGTTCCCCCACGAAGCAGTCTTTTGCACAGAGGTGTTGCTGCACTCCCTGGGAAGAGGTTTTGGGGTCCTTGAGCAGGTTCCCCATGTGCTACAGCAGCAGCTGGGGTCACATCCCATCCTGGTCCTCTGGGGACCCCAACCTGCCATCGCACAGGGGTTTTCCTCCGTCAGATGGGTTTGATCCACACCTCCCAGCCAGGGCCTGCGGGGCAGCGCTGGGACCAGTGGTTCCCACCCAGCTCCCTTTGGTGTCGTGAAGTCGGTCCTGTCTGTCCTCCCTTCCTCCCATACAGTTTATGTTACAGTAACAAACGTTAAATAATGCATGGCCCTGTTCCCTAACACCAGAGATTTATTTCAAAGAGGATTTAACTGTATTCCAAAATACAGCTATAAAACAACAAGTCTCGGGTGTTTCTTTTTTAAAAAAAAAGCGTTAATTTTTTTCTGCGTAACAGGCTGCTGCGCTCGGGGAAGGTTTCAGTTTAACACAGGCATTTCCTTTGGTTTCTTCCCCAAAGCCAGGGCTAAACCAGCTGTTGCAAACCCAGATTCCCTCTGATCCTCCTCACCTCCATGGAAGGTCAGCAGGTTTAGGCTGAGCAAACTGGGAGCACCTGGAGCAAGGGTGGAGGCAGCAGTGGGCTTGGCTGCTTGAAACAACAAACATGAAAGTAGGTATTTGAAGTTAAATTTGACCCTGAGCAGTTGTGGAAGGGATGATGGAGACCCTTTGCTGCTGTCAGACCCACTCCGAGCCCATCGGGTGGGCTCAGCCGCTCCATCCTCCCCTGCGCAGCTCGCAGGGCCCTTACCCTCCTGCGTTTTAATGCGTTAGCTGGTTTCTTGCCTACCCCAGCACTGGGTACCCAACAACTGCCAGATCTCATGATGTCTGCTCGGGAACAAACACCTTTACCTTCTAAATTAAGGCCACTTTCTGCTGGTCACGTACCTGTAAAACCTCCTATACCCTGTGCGCAGCCTGGCTGCAGCCACTGCAACAAAAAGTGCTATTTCCTTCCCTTTAAGGAATTTACCTAAGGAATTTACCTAAATCTGCACCAGAGCAAGCATCCTGCCAGCCATTTCTGCCCAGTTCACTGGGACCTGTGAGGTTTGCTGGAAACACAACACTTGAATATAATTTTTGGTCAATTTAAATGAAAACCATGTTTCAAAGGTTTACAGCGCACTGCCTTACCTTGAAGCAGGGGCTGCCATTTCCTTACCTCCTCCTGTTTCTAACCCTGGTTCTTCTTGTCCCGTGCTTGTGTCCCACCACAGGGACAGCATCTGCACCAGAAGCAGGCAAGGAGACAACCCAAACTCTGCCTGGGTACCCTCCCTCCCTTAAATTGCTGCCCCGTTAGCGGGTGCCCGGCCCCGCAGCTGGTGCTCGTGTAGCCCAGCTGATGGGGATGGGGCCCTGCTCCCGCAGGAGAGGGGATCCAGGGTGAAATCTGCGGTCGGGAGAACAAATGAAGGGGTGTAGGAGGAGGTTTTGGTCCGGTGCCTGGGATGGAGCTGGGGATTTTTCCCACCTCCAGCCCCAGCGCTCCCCTATCTGCCCAGGAAACAAACTTAGGTTTAAATATTGACTCTCTCCTGCACAGAACCGGGACGGGTGGAGATCGTTCTGTGCCTGTGTGGTTTATCAGCCTTCAGTGGAAAACAGAGATTGCCAGGACTTTGGCCTCATCTGCTCCCAGCTGCCGGGGGGAGAAGGGAGGCAGCGACGGCAGCCGGGAGAGGGAAACTCAGGTCAAGGCTGCCCTGACTCTCCGTGGGGCCCGGACGCTTGTGTCTGGCAGGATCTGGGGAGCAACGAGGTGCTGGTGAAGCCCTTGTGCCCAGGGAAAGCGCAGCTGAGCTCGGACCGATTGCATCGTCCTTCCCTTTCCCCCTGCAGAGCCGTCCTGCTAAAGACCCTTCAGTTAAAACCAAACCCCCGCCCGGCCGTGCTGCTCTCCCTGCTGCGGAGCCGGGAGGAAAGCAGCCCAGCAAACCTCTCCCAATGACTGTACTGTGCCCGTCACCCTGGTGTCTGGTCAGCGGGAGGGTCCGGGGCTGCCAGCCCCCCCTGCCAGCCCTTGCCACCCCTGGCAGCGATGGAGGGGCCCCGTCTTATGGCGGTGCATGAGGAAGTGCCCCTGCGGCGCGGCTGCCCTCGATAAGGCTGTTTGCGCTGTTCTCCCGCGGTGCCGAGCTCCACGTAGGCAAAGAATTCTTTAAAAAATACATATATATAAAATAATAACCCTCGCGGAGGAGATCCTGCCGCCGGGGAGGTGGGACTGGCTGGTGCCGGGAAGTGCTCAGGGTGGGGACTTGGACCGGACCCAGGCGCCGGCGGCGCGGTGGCCCTGCACCCGTCCCCTGTCTTCGCACAGCCCCGTCCTCGGTGGGAGCGGGGTGGCCCCGTCCCGCGTTGGCCTTCACCCGAAGCGGGACGTTACAGAGGAGCTGGGTCCTGCTGGATTCCTCCCCCCTGGACAAGGGAAATCCCGGCTGGAAACGAGGAGAAAAGGCCACAAAGGGCACGGCGGGAAAGCTCGGCACGGTGGCCTGTCCTGCCACGCTGGCGGTGGCGGCTCTGTCCGTCGCTGGCAGTTTTTGTAAGAGGAGGGGAAGAGCGTGGGGAAGCTGCTTTCCACGCTCCCCCTTCCCTGCTGTGGGCCCTTTTTTGGGGGAACTCCCTCAAATCCCCCCAAGCTGAGCCTCCCTGTCCCCTCCTGGGATGGCGGTGCTCTCAGGGGGACGTGGCAGCGTTTTATCCCACCCCGAGGAGACCCCAGGCCTTGGGGAAAGAGGTGGCGGCACAGGCCGGCCGGGGTCGGCCGAGATGCCTTTCCCTGCGGCCGCCGTGGCCCCTGCACGCCTCCCTCGGCGCTCGCATGGCGCCGGCCCCCCCGTCCCGGGGCAGAAGCAGCAGGCCCGGCGAGCCGGGGAGGCCGGAAAAGTCTCCCCGGCTTTTGATTTGGCTCCTCTCCCCCCGCCGCGACCCGGCATGGCGAGGGTCCGTGGTGCCTCCGCCTTGGCTGCCATTGTCCGAGGCGCCGTCCCTTGCTGAAAACGTGTTAATTCTCTAATCTTTAGGACTGGAGTTTCTCCCTTAAAAGCCGCCTGCGCTCTGCGGCCGGGCGGTGCGGCTCTTGTCAGGCTGCCAGAGGAGGCCGGAGCAGCGTCACATGCCGCAAAGTTTTACAAGGCGAACGAGCCGTCTGGGGAGAGGGACGGGAGAGGGGACAGACGCACGCACGCACTCGGACGCACACGCGGAGAAACCTCCTCCGGGCTCCCTTCGGCTCTGATCCCAACGTTTATTATTTTTTTTTT
>VYZW01002904.1:7174-20522 GCA_013401315.1 Balaeniceps rex | reverse complement strand
CTGCAGGAACCAGGACCTGCTCTTTGACTGCAGGAGGAAAAATGTGAGATGGCACCCTACAGCAATAATTTTAACCGAGTGATAAAATAATTTTCAAACTAAAGACAATCTGCATGGACTTACCATCTGAAAGGCACAACGCACTGTTAAAATTCTACGGCAAGATAAATTTTAAAAGTCAAAGATAAATACACAACTATCATAACACAGATTTACATGTACACAAGCAGGGGGAAAAAAAGATTCCCACAATTTCTCAGTTCTGTTTTTGAAGACAAAACAGAACACCTAGTAACCCATATGGTAAGCTGTAGCTGAGTACTTTGTGATTTATTATATAGGGTTAATTTTGGACTACTCGTACGCAAGAGTACGAAATGTGAAAAAAATTATTTCTATATTTTAACTAAGTCAGTCAAAGCGCTTTGTAAAACTGAACTTAAAAGAAAATGCCTAGCAGATATGGAAGTGTTGTCAACCTAACATCTTTTAGATTATCTGATAGTAACCCAAAGTCAGTTGAAAGTCTCTCACTCCTTTTAATGGACGCTAGATCCGGCCCAGCATGCATAGTTCAATCTTTAAGTGCAGGAAAAAAAATCACAGCCATAAGCAACAGTCATACAGCAAGAAATGTCAGTCTTAATTTACTCTGTAACTGTATTTTGTAGAACAGCTGCTCATTCTCTTTTGCTCATAGAAATTTTATTTACTGCCAGCGGTGTCAAACAATGCCACAGAAGACAAGTCAATACTTTCCTGAGAGTCTCTCTAATCAGACCCAGGACCTTCAAAAGAGCAATGACTCCCTTAATTCTATCATTAAGAATACTATCAAATACACTACAGCGCTTCCCATTTTTATATGCACAGTTCTTTTCCTTAGCGCAGCTTTTAAAACTTTCCTTCTTTCACACAAAAACCTGGAGATTCTGCTTTGAAAATGTAACAGTAAAATAAATAGTATTATACATGCTCAGAGTATGCATTTAAGACTTTCAGGCCAGATATCGGTATCGTAACTACTGAACAGGAAATAGAGAACACTTCAAGAAATGCACATACTAACTTGCTTTTATGTTGTTCACATCCATCATGGAGACAATTTAAACAGCCATCTTACTTCACAATTTGAACAGACAATTACAACAGCTGAGCTGACAAGGAGTAGCTGGATACCTTTGTTGTAATTACAATCCATACATTTAGTCAAGTGACATAATAGCGTAGTAAAAGGTGTTCCCTTTTTTAGCATCAACACAATCAACTGTTGCAAAAGAAACAGAGGACCGCAGACCGACATCAGATGGTTAACCAAAACCCTCTGACATGATTTTTGAGTACCTTGATAATTTCTAAGTAATATTGATCTCAGCTTTAAGGAAACAGGACAGGTGCAATTACAAATGACAATAATAATAATAAAAATTATCAGCTGAAAATATATATACACACACCCCAAAATATATACAATTAAAGTTAAGCTGACTACTGTTGGCACGTTCACACTTTGAGATTAACTTTTAAAAGTGAAGGGGACAGGATTGGAACGTTAAAGTTTTTTCTTGTTTCTTTACAATGGAAACACCAAAGTAGAATAATTTCTGCTTAAAACAACAATATTGTTTCTAAATAGTTATTATACATCCACCATTCAACTAGGAAATTAAGGATGTAGGTCTAAAACATGCATCACTGCATACATTAATAGCACATACTTGTACGAAATTTTTCCTATTTCTGAGTTTTACCCTGTCAGTAACAAGTATTCTGAATTAAAAAAAGAACTTCTTCACTAGTAATACCTCAAAATAGATAAACCCTTAGACTTCAGAATACTAATGATTGAAATTCCCAATTTTTCTTAAAGATAAAAGAAACAATACGTAATCAATAGCTCTCTATTCTCTGAAAACAAAACAACCATTTCAGTGTTTCTGTATGCATTACAAAAAACAAGATGGCAAAAATCTATTACAATTCTGTTTATGGACAGGTTTCCAGATTTACACAATTTCAGATAACTATAACCAATCATTTTGAAAAATTTTACAGTTCCCATCTAACTCACTGCTGCGGAAGGCAAAGGCAGAGAGGCCACAAAAGCAGTAACTTGCTTGACAGGGAATTACCAAAACCAAACAAGTTTGGCTTTCAGAAATGGCGGCTCCCTCATCCTGAGTGAAACATCTCATCAATTCTCCCAAATTCTTAACTTCTTTCCTAACTTTAGAGAGATGTTGCGTAAAAAAAAAAACCTGAACAATGTCTTGCCTAAGTACAGATTACAACAACTGGCCTGAAGACTTTACTGAAATAGAGATGTAGAGAAGGACTTTGAAGACCACCGTAAGGTTCATGCTTCTAACTGTGCAACATCACTAAAAATGCTCATCTGCTTTGTTTCAAATGTATATTAGAAACCCATGTGAAATGTTGACTGTCATACTTAGTCAGCTCCAGTACTCCCTTCTGTCACTGTTATATCTTAAACTGTATGGTTTCAGGATATGCCAATAGTTTCCAAACTCTTTGATTGCTGGATTACTATCAAGCTTCTAAGACCTTCCTGGACTCCAAATAGCCTTCTAATTAAATACTTAATTAAAAATCACTGTATAATGCAATATAAGGCAGAGAGCAGTCAGGCTCCACTAACTAACTGCATATTACGTATCATAGTTTATTAACCCACTGTTTAGAAACCAGATGCATGTAGTATGCAATGCATCCTGATTTCATGTTAAATCAACAAAAATACTTCCATGAAAGTAAAAAAAAAAAAAAAAATTTAGAGGAAAGAACACTTAGTAAAAATTAAAGCTTCTTGAGTTTGCATTGTTTAACTTAAAAAAAAAAAAAAGACTCAGCACTTCTCCCTCTTCTATTGATAATCTTTTGGTCTTCTAAATCCTATTCCTGTTTCTTCATGGTATCAATCAGTCGTGTAAGTCCGCAAGTCTTGTACACAGTACAGCATGCTACTTAAATTATATTCTTGTCATGGTAAACAAGACTGTCAAAAAATATTTGGCACTCACCTGTACAGTTTCAACGACTGCATGTTCCAAAGAACTACACTCCCATCCGCTGCCCCTGACACTAGATATGTGGACTCAGGAGAAAATCGGCAGACTCTAACAGGACTGCCGCTGGGCTGCTCTAGCACTGCCAGCATCCGACCATCGCGAGTGTCCCAAACCATGGTAGTGCCATCTGTTGAACATGAAGCTAAAACGTGTCCTGATGGAGAGAAGCAGCAGCAGTGGACAGCATATGTATGACCTCTTAAAGGTGAGTACGGAAGCTCAGTAAAGTTGTTTAAAGAATAAACACGAATTGTTTTGTCCAAGGAACAAGTAGCCAAGCACGATGATGAGAAGGCACAGTAGTTGACATCATCACTATGATCTGCTAAAGTGCGAATTAATGTTGCCATTTTATCTACTTTCAGCAAAAATATCTGAAAAAAAGTTTAACAGTTAGACTTATCTCTCCTATTTCATAAACAAAACATACTACCTTAGCAAGACACATTCTCCAGGAAAAAAATAATAAATTAATTTACAGAGGCAGATTTTTCATCTAAGCATTGTTCTATCTTCAACTTAAATCAGGGATTAATCACAGCAATGAGATGAGGGGTTTTTGACTTGGTTAGAATTAACATATCTAAACCTTTGAAGTCAACTTTAGCAGTACAACATGCAAGATTACATAGTAGCTACTTGGTCTTAGAGCACAGGGAGCACAAGTTATTCTAGTTATTTAATTTATGCTAAGAAGTTCACTGCTCAAATTTGTTATTATTTGCATCTGCACTAGACACAATGGAATAAACGGGCACTGTAAAAGACAGTGAAAGCATTCATTAGGGTTGCACCAGGAATATAGATTCATAAAATGGTTTGGGTTGGAAGGGACCTTTAGAGATCATTTAGTTCCCACCCCCCTGCCATGGGCAGGGACATCTTCCACTAGGTCAGGTTGCTCAAAGCCCCATCCAACACTTCCAGGAATATGGCATCCACAGCTTCTCTGTTCCAGTGTCTCACCACCCTCATAGTAAAGAATTTCTTCCTCACACCCTATCTAAATCTACCCTCTTTCAGTTTAAAACCACTGCCCGTTGTCCTGTCACTGCAGACCCTGGTAAAAAGTCTCTCTCCATCTTTCTTATGATCCCCCTTTATGTATTGAAAGGCTGCTATAAGGTCTCCCCAGAATCTTCTCTTCTGCAGGCTGAACAAACCCAATGCTCTCAGCCTTTCTTCACAGGAGAGGTGCTCCAGCCCTCTGCTCACTATTGTGGCCCTCCTCTGGACCGGCTCCAACAGGTCTATGTCTTTCTGGTACTGGGGATCCCAGAGCTGGACGCAGTGCTCCACGTGGGGTCTGACGAGAGCAGAGTAGAGGGGGAGAACCACCTCCCTCAACCTGCTGGCCACGCTTCTTTTGATGCAACCCAGAATACGATTGGATTTCTGGGCTGCAAGCACACGTTGCCGGCTCATACCTAATTTTTCACCTACCAGTATTCCCAAGTCCTTCTCCGCAGGGCTGCTCTCAATCCATTCATCCCCCATTCTGTACTGATAATTGGGGATTGCCCTGACCCAGGTGCAGGACATTGCACTTGGCCTTTTTGAACTTCATGAGTTGGCCCACTCCTCAAGCCTGTCAAGGTCCCTCTGGATGGCATCCCTTCCTTCAAATGAATCCACTGCACCACTCAGCTTGGTGTCATCTGCACACTTGCTGAGGGTGTACTCAATGCCACTGCCTATGTCACCGATGAAGATATTAAACAGTATTGGTCGAAGTACGGACCCTTGAGGGACAGCACTTGTTACTGGTTTCCCTTTGGACACTGAGCCATTAACTGCAACTCTCTGGACACGGCCAGCCAGCCAACTCCTTATCCTTCTAACAGTCCACCCATCAAACCCATCTCTGATTTAGAGACAAGGATGTTGTGTGGGACCATCGTGGAAGGCCTCTACCTATACCAATTATTAGTAGTATACCAACTACTAGATTATTATAGCTGTAAATTTTTATTAAATACGATCTAAATGAAAAAAGCCTAGTAAGTCTTCCTACTGATCTAGGATGAAAGTTAAAAGGTGTCTTTATATTTGCTTTCAAACCATCCTCTCTCTCTAAATGAAAGTGTCATGTATCCACTTCCAAGCCATCCACATCAACAAACTTTTTTATGAAAGTGTGGAATTAGCAGAAACATGTCTCATCATACCTATAAACCTGAGCCCAGAAATAAAAGAGATTGCTAAATCTCCAGCTGGGAGCAAGCCACAAATGTATGCTAGGACTGAAAAAGAAATCAGAAAATTCCACTTAGTCTTTGCTTCCACAGACTAACAGCTATTTTGAACTAATGGCTATGGGAAGCAAGCAAGAGCAGAGGATAAAAGCTAACCTGAGGTATGGTCTTGGGATGTGACAGCTACTGCTTTGCTGGGAAAGAGCCACTGCATCCTCCTTTCTATTATCTTCCCTACTCTTGTGAAATCAAATTATCTGTATCAACACAGGCCAGGTTGTACTTTTTGTTCCTGGAGAGATCTGGTTAGGTGACTAAGCGTATGACCACCATCAGAGGGAGGAAAAGGCGATTTATTTCCTCACCCCTGCAATCTCCAAATATTAAAAAGAACATTTACATCCTCTCTCAGCAATGCTGTGCCTCTGCTTATACAGCAACCAATGCAAAAAGGCAGGCTTTGGGAGTACTTGGTGTAAGGGTCAGGAGTAGGATAGCCTCACTGGAAGTCAGAGGGCTGGTCTAGGGAACAGGGACGGAGCCACAGCTGCTTTATTAGAACTTGAAAAGACTGTTATTCTGGTCCTTCCTAACCCCCACCCCTTCTCTTTTTTCTTGGTGGTAACAAGTGAAAGGAAATAAGCAATATTAATTTTTATGCACAGGGAGAAGCAAGGATCCAGAGATACAGAGAGCAGCAGGAGAGAGACATACAGAGATAGGAATCTAAACTATCGAGCAGGGGGCAGGTGGGAACAGAGCTGGTCAGAGTACTGCAGAAGACTTACACAGACTAAAAACATTATGACAGAAAACATCAACGGACAGCTGAAGAAAATATCAGTTAGGTGTGAGCACAGTGGTTTCCTTGTACTGCCAAGAAGCGCTATCATTTTTATCTTCTGTGTTCTTTAACATTTGTGTACTACAGTGCACAGAGGATGCAACCAGGACGAGGCCCCATTGGTTTGAATGTAGCACAGAAAAAAGGTAAGTCTTGTACTAACAAACTTAAAAAGTTACCTAAAAAGAAGCGAGTGGAGATAACAAAAATAGAATAACGGAGCATAGAATCAAGGGCTGCCTGTTCAGAATGTTTTATAGTAAAATGTAAACATTAGGAGAGTCCTACAGAAGCAAACAAAGATACCGTTCACTCTTTATTCACCTTAATTCATTATTATGAGACACATCCTCAACTCTCCTTTGCTCTAACAGAAAACAATTAGTAAGGTACAAACCCAAGAGCAATGCTTCAGCTATACCAAGAGCATACAAAGATAATCTTATGCTTTTATATAAATGGTTTCAGCAACTATAACTACATGTATTCAGCATTCTTTCTCTTCCCACTTACAACTCCAAAAAAGTATGTTTGCATGCCATCACTGACCCCCAAAAAATTTATGAGGAAGCATATCAGAAAGATCCCTGGAAATTATTCTGATCTGGAGCTCGCTGAAGTACATTCCAATGAATTATACATTGCAGTTTGCAGATTCAACAGTTGATACGCCCCTTTTAAAAATACAGCATTTAAAGCATTTGCTATAGTACAATTGAGTAGACAATTTATATATTCTTTAGAATAAAACCAGATTAAACATTAAATTCATATCTGCAGGCCTAACATAGATGAGCACTCAGATTTGATGACCAGAGTCCAAAATAAATTTTCCTCTCCAGGCCTGATACCTTATTCAAATTCAAACTTCTGTTACCTTTCACAGTTAGGCAGCAACACTAGTGATGGCAAAACATCAGAGTAATACCAACAACGGGCTTGTGCTGCCCATCAGAGATTTGACCCAATTTTCACGTAAATCAAACATCGCATACTGAGTAACACGTTTAAGTCAAAGTCAAAATGTGAATATTAAGAGGGTGATCAGAATCTGAACCTCTCCAGAAATTGCATTTGCTGCTACATAAAACAACAAAAGAAAAGATGAACTCCATGCCCATTTTCCCAGTACTTAGGACTGCTGGGACCAGTTTAGATCTCAGCATCAAACAAGCAATTTACATTGCTGATGTCTGGGAAAGCCCCTAAAAGGTACATTCCTCCCCATGTTGCAGATCAGAGTCAAGCTTCCTGAGAATAAGGAAGCATAGAGCCAAAAGGAAGTGCCTACAACTCTTAAAAACTGTTTATGCTGAACAAAAGCAGCAATGCTGTTTACATTGAGTTAACTTATCTAAAACAGCAGACTACTATTTAAGTTGCTAAGAGGCAACCACAAACAGGTGTGTTTTTATATATATATGCACACATACATTTGTTTTTACATTTAATTATACATACACACATATGTTCATATATAGGTGGACATATAAATATGTATACGTATAAATATATGCATACATGCACATATATATAAAAAAACATAATAGACACAAAGGTGTACGTAAGGGTAAAATAACCGTTCCCTTCAGCCAATTTAGTTAAAGATCAGATCTTTGAATACTCTCTAATTTAACTTTGATTTTCTCCCAGTTTTATTACTATTCTCTTTAAAACCACTGAACAGATTAGTGTCAACAACATCTCTTATCTGTAGAGAGACAATCAACGTACTTCTTTCAGACTTCTGTCAGACAAAGCTTGACATCTAGAAAGATGAGGCTGAAAAGGGCACCTTAATCTCGTCGTTATGAGATTTTCAGGAGGTTACTGCAGAAAAGCAAACCTAGGAATGAGAGGTTTTAGGTATCAGTAGTTTAAATTAGCTGAGGGAGTAACGAGGATCTGGAGCATCTGTCACCAGAGAGATGTTTAGCACTATAGCATTACCTTCTCTAGCAATTACAATTTTCTCTTAATCTGTAAACCACTACCAGCTGCTCACAGAAAAACCTACTGCAATTCTAGGCATTACTGACAACCCCTTTCCTGTTATCATCGCCTACGGCCTGCCACCATCTAACGTCACTGCACCGGAGGCGCAGTCAGGGAAACGCCTCACGGGGATGGCCGGGATCTCACCCCGAACTCTAATGGCGGGTTACAGGTAAACACTCGGGAAGGGCCCTGCCTCAGCTGCCCGGAGCGGCGCGGAAGCCCACGCAGCCCTCCCGCAACGGCAGCGACAGGTCACGCCCGCCCGCCCGCCCGGCGCTGACAGGCCCGGCGCTGAGGGGCTACGGCTCGCCGCCTCTCGAACCGCCGCTCTCGGGCACGGCAGTGCCACGGACGCGCCTGGAAACCGACCCAACCGCCACCGCCTGCCCGCCAACCCCAGCGGGGCACTGCCAGCCCTCCCTTAAACCCCACCCCGCTCCCACGGCGGGAGGATACACGCCACGGCGCGCCGCCCTCGCAGGACCCTTTAGCCGCCTGTCCCGCCACGGAGCTCTCCTGCCGCGCGTCCCGCACTACGCAGGCCAGTGTCGCTACGCNGCCTTCTCAGCGTGGTGCAGCCCGACCGGGCTTCCCTTGCTGTGGGCTGCACCACGGCGCCAAGGCGAAGGGGGAGAAGGCGTTGCTGCGTTAACGTCTCCTCACTGCCTCCATCATTCCCCCCACTGTCGCGTTTACCCCACTGCGCCCACAGCTCTTGTCCAAACCCTTTCCACTTTTCACATTTGGTGGTCTGGATCCATATAGCACCCGCAATCATTTTATCTGCTCAGGTGCGTTTTGTGGCTGTGTGACACAGGACCCTTCAGTCGGAGGTGGGCTGAAAGGGTGTGTCGGTACCTGTGATGAGGGCAGCAGGCTGAGAGGAGGGAAATAGGGTGCAGGGAAGGAGCTTGTGAAGATCGCCTGGGGGCAGATGAGCTCCGCGGTGCTGCTGAGTCTTCAGAACTGATCAGCTCTGGCCAGGACCACATGCTTCAACACTAAGTATGTCGGAGAGAGTGGTGGCTGTATTTGCCAAGGCTGCAGGATTGCATTCACAGCTGGTGGAACAAAAGATCATGACTGCCTTTCCCTGCACCTCCCTGGCTGCCACCAGGGCACCAGTGTGGCCCTCTGCTTCAGAGTAAGAGGCCAGGGCTGGCCTCCAAACTGTTGCTCCAACCAGTGAAAGATGAGCAAGAGTGCAAGTCAATGTGTGAAGTTACCTGCTATTAAGAGCTTAATTAAAGGGGTTTCAAACAAATACAACTCCCCCAACCCCATCATCTATCAGGAAATTTACATCATTGCCATTTTCACATCCAGCTACATGCTTAGCCAACTCATGCAAAATAAATGGTTTATCATGACACATTTTTTGAGGAAAACAATGTCACTTTCTTACAGTCACTCTTTGCCCAGGAAACATTCACTTTTATGAAAACAGTCTACCTTCCATGTTTGAATCTGTACGATTTTGCATTCTGTTTTATAGTACGTGTTATCTGATTGCACGCTATTTGATTTACTGGCTGATGACTGCCCATTAATTATTCTGAATCCTAGGTGATGGCTAGTATTTAGTCTATTTAATATGTGCTGCACTGATTTAGCAATCCATAAGATTATACACTACTAAATAAAACACCTCATGCCCTTATGAGAACATTGCATCAATTGTTAGAGACTTCCTTACTGAAGAGTAGGGTAGACGGTTGATTGTGAATACCACACGCTTAAATTGTGTGGATTGTGAATACCACACCAATACACTTAAAGACTGTTCCATAATACTTTACAGATGGGAAACCCGAAATTACTTGCTAAATAAGACATGGTGAATCAGTAACATGCCCAGAAATTTAGCTACTATCAGTTCTAGTAATGATGGTTAGTTTGGACAATACAAGCAACAGAAATTTGTGTAATTTGTGTAATAAAAGATAACACATTTGTTTTTCTGAATGTACGTACCAGCTATAAAAATTTTTGGTTAACTTTGAAGTTCTAAGCTCAAGGTAGTTCGAAGAGAGTTACATAATCAAATAGCATAACTGTGGTGTTATGCTAAAGATTTCAGTCTTTAGCCCTCAGTTTGCAGGCACATTTTGGTAAATCTAAGACATCTGGGAACGATACAAGTTTAATAAACAAAGTCCCCTAGGTCACCCGTTCAGTATATTCTATAAAGTGGCTGTTCCTCAGATGTCTGTGCCCATTCACAGTTAACAGAGCACTTCTACCCTTCTAATTGTCATTAGGAAACTACAGAAATCATACAAAAAGATTAAAGAAAAAGCTTTAGACCTCTTTTTAAAGATATGTATTTTCTCCAAGACAACTTCTGATTTTCAGCTGCTTTTATATCATCCATTTTTTTTCAAAGAGATGCCAAGAGACACAAGAGAACCCACACTCACAACCAGAACACTCTTCACTGAGCTCCATTAACAGTACTTTAAAAGAGTTTGAAAGCTTGTCAATAAATTCTTTAAACTAAGACCGGCATACTTTGTTCAAAAAGGAAGAGAGCACACTGGAAAACTTTTCCTCTAAGAAAACAGACAGACAGAAACATCAACAGGAGAGAAAGTTAGCGAAGAAGAAAAGTTAAGCACATTTTTCTAGTGGCTACATCCCTGCTCTTCTCTATGGAGCTATACAATGGCATGTGTATGATTCAAGCTTGCCATTCAAATATAGTAAGTCCTGTAAAGTTAATTTTACTGAAATACTAATGAAGACACTGGCTGCTAATGAGCAAAGCAATACACTGGTAATGTCAAGTTAAGAGACGGGATGCTTGTCTCACTGTCATAGGTATAGCAGCTGTTACCGCCTTAACTTTCCCAGCTGTTCAGCTGAATTAGGATACAAGCTGAAAAAATGCAACTATGTGCGTAGGGTAGCTGGTAATGTTCTGACTTCAGAAAACCAATACTAGATCTAGTATGGCAGATAAAGCATTAACCTGTACAGAATCTGAGGGGAAAAAAAATTTCTTTTGCATCAAAGAAATAGTTTTCCCAATAATCTAAGCATACTTATAACACTCTCACAAGCCTACCATCATATATTCAAAACACTGATTAACCTTCACATCTCTGGAACATGTCAGCAAACCTTTTTATTGAAGTCTTCAGAAAGGTGATGAAAAGGAAAGGCATGAAGCAGTCAGTGGTGTCACTAATGTTAGAATGCAAGACTGCCTGACACCGAAATGTGAATTTTTTTATTCTAGGTAACTCAAATTATTCTAACAGGATTTTAGAAAAGAAAAATATTATTGAACAAGATGTTCTGGGGAGGGCAACAGAAACAAAAATTTTATTAAAAACCAGGCACTGACTGTTCTTTCTCGGCACAGACAGGAAGTATAATGGCAAGGCAGTATGCAACAAAACAAGGCTCTGAGACTCAAACGTGGCAGGCCTAGTTTACAAGCAAAAAACACACCCCACCCCACCCCCACCCCCCAAAAAAAAACCCCAAAACATTACTTGGTGAGGGAGCTATAAGTATTGGGGTTCCACAATATTCATTTGTAATCTCTCTGTTTTCTTCAGTCAGAGCAAGGATTATGACTCATGCCCTTCTACAGACCAAAAAAAAGACAAAACCTTGCACGGACAGTGGTTTTAAGAAACATTACATGTGGCATGTATTTACATTATCATGTGCATTCACACTGTAACAACAGTAAACAGGACTGGCAGAGTACTAGGCAGCCCAATGGTTACACCTAACGTCATTTACGCTCATTCAAATAGGCGGTTGAACGGCACTCTGACTGCTTGGGCAATTGCTTCTTTTTGAATTACCATTAAAAGGCCAGGACAATTAGATGCATCATAATAAGAACTGAATGTTAAATGCAAGACTCCCAAGATATTATTTCAAAAATTCCTGTATACACAGGATCCGAAGTATTAAAATCGCCAAGAAAATATGGTTTGCAAAACAGTCTTTTATTGTATCCGTGCCACACATACTAGTGAAAAATAACACTCCTAAAAAAGGAAAAGAAAAAGAATGCTACCTTTCCACAACATTTCTTTTAAATAAAACTTCAAGTACTCTTACATTAGTACAAAAAAAATTCTGATCTATCTGCCCCAACAGGCCACCACAACACACAGTAGATAAAACACAGTGGTTACAAATGTCTTTTGTTATTTCTGTGGCAAGGCAAATGGAGGGAAATGTTTCTATGAAAAAATACTGTGTGCGTAAGAAATTGTCACAATTTTATTCCACATGGATACAAATGATTATACTTGAATTTGAGGCCGTGGTGGCTTGAAATTATATAACAAAATAGAAAAATGGAAAACTAATATCCCCTACACCCTGTTTTAAAGGCAGGCACTACCAAGATTAAGGAGACTCCACAGTGTTGGTAGAGGATAATTACTGTACAAGCCATATAGCTATAATTACCTTAAAACTAAAATAAAATGCTACCGTCCTCCTAAGGCATAAACAATAATGTCTGCAAACAATATGTACACATCATACATATTTAAAACAAGACTTAATATAAACAATAATGAACAGTATATACATGTCTCAATTTTTCTTCACTGTCTTGAAATACAATTTAACTACACAAGTGATGCAGCAACATATATATAAATGTACTTGTAATTCTACAGTAAAGTTTAATTTTTAGTGCTTTTACAGCACATCAGTGTAAACAGTTTTACTTGGCTTTGTTTTATATTTTAAAACATTCCTTGTTGTATTTTCAAGATTTAAAGCAATTTTCTAATTCTTCCTTTTCACAGAAAACGAAGATTCTGAATGCTGTATAATCATAAATAATTCATAAAATTAAATACATTCACTAAAAAATAAACTACAAAGTAAAAAAATGAAAAATAGATATTTATTGAAAGGGAAAAGAGAACCATTTCCCCGAGTAGAGCTCTGGTGGTTGAATATTCAGTGCGTTTTGATATATTTTAAATTGCTATTGCACTATAACACCCTTTTCTTTGAAATTCTTTGGGTGTGCTTCCCTGTTCTACCTAAATTAGTTTGTTAAAACACACAAACCAATAACCAAGGGGCCATGGCTGCTGTAGGAGTGAAGCCTTTAGAACTAGTATCACAACTCTGTGATATGTTAAAGGAAGAAACCAGTCATTAGTTATGCATGTCCCTCAAGTCGACCGATTTGAGATGCCATGGCAAAAACCCAAGCTACCTCGGCGAATAAA
>VYZW01002885.1:24768-38505 GCA_013401315.1 Balaeniceps rex | reverse complement strand
GATTGAATTAAAGTTAATATTATTTGACTGGCAGAATGTATTTATAAACCCTATTAATTCTTAAACTGTGTGCACATCTAGTGTCCTTACTGCAATCCATGCTTGGGACCTGCAAAGCAGTCTGCCCATCGTATCTTTATGCCAGGGCATGTCTGCCATTCACTGGTGCAAAGAAGATTGCAGAATCAATCTTTCAACATGCTAATTTTATTCTCTTGCCCTCAAAATGTAATTTTCAGCTAAATGACATAAATTGCTTACCATCTTTGCAGTAGCATTATCTTGCACAGGGGTAAACAGAAACTCCCGGGGAGATTCCCTAACTGAATTTCTTCCACAGAAGTTAAAAATGTCATTAAAAAGGGCAAAGCTGGGCTTCTGCTTTCCACTTGCCAGATCTAGCTCTTGCCCAAATGTTCATCAGGTGGAATAAGAAGAGGAAATTCTGCCAGGGTGTGGCAGGGGGACGAGACTCCGAGGAAAGGACCCTGAGAGCTGGTGGTCAAGACAAAGCAAGACAAAAAATCTGGCAAGGGTTGAAGGAAAAAGCTTGCTTGGGGAAAAAAGACAGGATAAGCAGCTGGTCCTTTTGCTTAGGATGCCCACAGCAGGTGCTTGTAGTAGAGGCTGAGCAAGCATCTCTGTGTGACCATCTCTTTTCATCTCACTCCAAGTGGTCTCATATCCACAAGGCATGGGAGCAACCTCACAGGGCAGAGCAGCTCTGTGTCCTGCATGTAGTGTGGTTCCATCAGAGCAGCACTATGGGCAAGCCCAGCATCTCTGCTGGATTATACTTCCAAGAGAATAATTCTGGAGCTGCCCTGGCAACCTTCATTTTGATGATAGCAGGTGTGCTAGAGTGGCACTCAAAAGAAGGGCATAAGACTGAGCTTATCTGGATGCCACTGTGCCTTGTACGAGTGGAGTGTGGGAGAGATTTTCCAAGTTTTAATCAGGAGGATTGATTCCTCTCTAGTCCAAACGTGCCCTCTGCTGAAAGAGCTGGCAGGAGATAAAGAGCTGAGACCACAGCAGGGTCTGATACTGGTTGTGGGATCAAGTTACTACTGCTTCTTTTGGTAAAGGTTTTCTTTTGGCATTTGGATGATATCGCGGCTTGGTGCCTGCAGCAGGATTTGGGCTTTTCCGGATTGGACACACAGGGTGAAGCTGATAGGGATTTTTGTCATTAAAGCGAGTGGGGCTTAGCCGCTTCCTGATGAGGGACTATAAATCTTCTGTTGCTAGGGTCAGAGGAAAGTAAACATATGGAGACAATGCTGAAGGAGAAGGCAAGGACCCCGAGTCCCAGAACACCATTGCAAGAATGGATCTCAAACTACTACTGTCATGTGTGGTTCTGAGATTCATACAGGCATAAAATTCAAAAATTGATCTCTCAGCTTTTCCAGGGTAATGTATATAAATGTATAGAGTTTGAAGTGGTTTATTTGCTAAAAAAATATAGATAAATCTTTAAATATTTCCTCCTAAGTATAATGAAAAAAAATACGAGTTCTCATCTTGGGTTTGGTTAGGCACTCTGGCCAAAGCCCAGCAGTGCTTAACGCCCTCTATCGATAAAACTCAGAATCACAAAATAATTCAGGCTGGAGGGGACCTCTGAAAATCTCTGGTCCAACATCCTACTCAGAGCAGGGTCAGCTCTGAGATAACACCAGGTTGCTCAGGGCTTCATTCAGCTGAGTCCTGAAACCTCCAGCACGAGTGCAGAGACTCTCTGGGCCCCTGTCCCACTGCTTGACTGTCCTACTGGGGAAACAGCTTCTCCTTATATCCAGCCTGAAACTCTTCTGTTTCGATTTACGCCTCTTCTCCTCCTACCTTGCAACACTGTGAAGAGCCTGGCTCTATCTTCTTGATGACCTCTTCATAGGCACTGGGGAGATACTCTTCTCCAGGCTAACTAAACCCCAATCCCTCAGCCTCTCCTCTGGGTTGTTTGGGGTTTTTTTGAGTAAGCTACTATTTCTGAGACTTCCATGCCCTGGCAAATGGGGTTGGAATTGACTAACGTGCTCAAAAGTCATTAAAGGGAACTGATGAACAAACCCTCAGATGAACAGAGTGGGACAGATCCTTTTAGAAACCTAGCTTGCAGGTTAAAACAGGGAATAAAAAGGATCTTCTCTGGCTAACATTGCAAGGCTATTCAAAACGGATGAATCAGATCAGATCTGAAGCTTCTAAAAATTCTGGGCAGTGCTTAAGCAGCACTGTGCAGAGAGAAATAAAGCAAAACAGCACGTCAAAACGCAGCTATGGGAATATAATCTGCTCAACCCTGAAGCAGTCATTTTGATAGAAGTCCAACTAAAAGAGTTTTCATGGAAGCTAACTTTAGCCTAGTGAGGCTAATCACCTCTGCAGTCACTGGAGAGAAACAGGATCCCATAATGGTCCTGCATGCTCCACTGCCTCTGCCCTGGCTATAGAGGCAGTCTGGTGACACAAGCCTGAGCGGGCTAAGTCAGTCTTGGTGAATGCCCTACAAAAGCCTGTCTACACAGTTATGATGTTAGGTAAGCTGAATCTACTAATGGCAGATTTTCCCGGCAGCCAAGCGGGCTGAAAACCATCAGCAGCAGAAGATTTAGCTCTAGCAGAGCTACTTCCTTTCACAAGTGTTGAGTTCGGATGCCTGTGACTGTCCCATTTCTTTTTCCTGTCTCAGACATATGTGAGGTGGATTGCGGGTAGGAGAAGCTGTATTGCAGGTATCTCCTCCCACATGCAGCTATTTGGAGGAGACTGTGGAGAGAGCACANGCAAATGAGGCAATGTCCAGGTATCATCTGAGAAATCCCTGGCTCCTTGTCAGATATGGTCTTTTTTCATGGTACTACAACTTCATATACAAGCTCTGACAGTGCAGGCAAAGCAACTTGATGTGAAATAAAAACTAAATGGACTTGCAGCAGCACCAGCAGTAGGTCTTTCATCAGTGTCAGCATACAAACCCTACTTTAATGAGTTCAGACATGCCTTGGCTTTGCTACAGCAATATTGACTGAGCCTTTCCTTTAATTGAATAAATGCAATATGCAGAGAGAATTAGCTTTGTGTAAACCCTTGAACAAACACCAAAAAAATCCTCCTACCCTAGCCCCCATAATCACTCTGATAAACTAGCTCTTCCTTTCTTATAAAATAGACAGAGTGTGCAAACAGTGCACAGTCATTCTTTATTTAGTGGCAAAAGATTTCATGTGCCACCTTTACCTCAATGCTGATAATACAGTACAGTCAATCTTATTCACAAGCTTTGATATTTAGCTACCTTTTCCTAGCCGTATTTGGAAGACCTGGGTGTACTCATAGGTAGGCAGGTGCATATAGATAAGTAGATAGCTACCAACAGCAAAAGAGATTAGGCAAAGGATTTCAATTTTTTACAGTGGAAAGGCATATTAGCCATCACAAATGTAAATACACATCTATACATCTGAGCATGAGTTGAGCACAGTAGATTTGATTCAGACACCATCCTATTCTTTAAATGTTTCCTTTCCAATGTGTCACTTACAACTGTTTATATGCCTAAAACACTTTTTTGCAATTTGCTTGTTTTCTTATCAAGTGCAGCTTGGGGCATATTTGGATTTTTGCACAGCAGCGCTGGTATAGCATCCATCAGCTGAATCAGTCCATATCCATGGAGGTCTTTGCTGGTTCACTTACACACACTGCTCTTCCTGAGTTGCTTAGTTGTGTGACGTCAACTCCCTGGAGGCTAACAATGTCATTATCATTACCAGACAAAGACAGTTAGGTAATTTTGTCTGATGGGAGTGCAGATATTGACCTGAACTAACGTATTCTTATTTCCCAGAGAGATGTTGATTGTAGCAATGTAACGTAGTAGGGTTTGCTAATATTAATCTAAAGGCTGTGTTCTTTTTTAGCAGAGAAAAGCTTTTACATTCACATTCAATTTCATCACTTGACATGTCTCTAGTCTACTTGCTAGACTTGAGATTCTTTGGCTGTTTAAAGACACGTACAAGGTCTTAGTCTGTGTGTGCCTGTGAACTATTTTTGGCAACCTCTAATTTGCACATCTTCTGACCCTGCAGAGAAAATTACCAAGCCTATTCAAAAGGTTTTCTTTCTTCAGGACAGCCTAAGAAGAAATACCTTTAGGGAAAGGAGACTTGTAGCAGTCATCACATCTGATGTATCTTGTGACAACACACTATACGTATCTTCTCTGTTTCCTCACTGCTGACTGCTGGCAATGCACTTGGAATAAAAAGTCCTTGCCTCAAAGAGATTACAATTTGCACATTTTATTGCAAATTTCCTTGAAAAGCAGATATATGCTGTGCGTATAATAAGCATTACATAAACAGATTGTGGAAACATGCAAGTTTAGTAGTCCTTCTGGAACATTCTGTGATTATTATAACAAATATGTATATATGCCAGATGTACAACTCCTCCTTATGAATGTATGATGAAATTGCTGTCAGTAGAAAGCTGGTTAATAAATACTATAGTGTAACTGTTTAATGATGCAGTCTGGGGTTTTGTGCAATATCCTAAAATCTAAACTTTGGTGCATAAATACAAATTACTACATGCACATCGCAATAAATCTGATTTATGCTGAAGCCGGAATCATATAACACTCCCTCCAGATGTTAAGAAAGCAAAACTAGCCAGTCCTGAAAAGGCAATCAGGCTTCACTGAGACATGTAGCTTAGACAGTGCTATCATCCTCTACTAGCTATGGTGGAAAAATAACCATGGAGACTGCTCAGCTGAGAAATCCAGACAAGCAGCCATTGCCATCAGTGGAAAACACTAGTTTCCAAACACCGATAAACTTGTTATGATTCCATGACAGCCTTCCATAGCAAAACCTTTCAGTTGTAATGTCATGTTCTTCCATTTGCAGTGTGAAGCCTTAAAAAAGCCAAGGTTTTAAGAAAAAGCTCAAAACATTTTATTTCTGTTTCAGCCACTACCAATCTGTATAACTGTATAGAAGATGTAGTCTGACAGTAAGCATTACAGGCAGAAGATAATTAAAAATAAACTATCTGCAAATAGCATTGCCTCAAGTCAACAAGCTCTATTTCTTTTATTTAAATGCTGTGTAATGAAAGGTACATGCAAGGTGCATTTTCAAAAGAAGGGATACTGGGTTTACTTTTCTTTGTCCAGAAAACTGCAGAAGTAAAGCTATAAATCAATGGGTGACCTAATATTTACAGGGAACTTGGTATATCCCCCAGAGGCTAGACCACAAATATTTTTTCACCCCAAGCATAGCAATAGAAATCACAAAGCCATGGTTGCTTGTGGCTTTGTCTGAACCTCCCTGCCTGCTCAAAATCAAGCTTTATATTAGCAAAAAGGCAGCTGGACAACTACTACCTTGCTGAATAACACCAGTTCCCCACTGCTGTGCTACCTCTACTTCAGAGCCCCAATCTCATTTTTGCACACAAGATTTCTTAATAAAAAGGTGTAATTTCTTCTTTATTGTTCTCAAGGGATCTGAGGATTTTTCTTTTCAAGCTGCTTTCTTCAATTTAACAAAAAGGATATTTTTTGTAGCAAAAGGGATATGCTTGGTTTTTTAGCAGATAAAGCAAAGCCTGTTGCAGTTGCTTACATATAGGTTATAATAGGTCCACATCTCCAAATCGATGCCTCTTCAGACCAAGTGGTCAGTTATGTTCAATAATCAAACCTAGGATCAGAGCATTACTCTAGTTTTGGAAGATTTTTTTTTTAAGGTTTTACAGTCATAATGTTTTCATGTTATCTGCATAGTGTACAGTTCCAGTTTCCTGAACAACTATGTCTTTGAACACTGCTATAAAGTTTAATACAGCATTTCATGTTACTATATTCCACAATCTTTTGCCTTACTTTTTCCCAGCTGTAACAACACTGTACTTATTGTAACCAATAATGATGACTGTATGGGTAATCATGCCAACAGCAATGAATCTTCAGTACATTTATCAGCCTTGTGCAGGCTTAACTTGACATTTGAAACTAGGAAAGGTTTTACAAATTTTTTTTCTTTGTAGTTAATACAGAAACCATAATTAATGATTATGTAGCTGAGCCTCTGTAGCATCTTACAACTGATCCTCTATTACACTGGCAAAATAAAAGGATAATGTCGCCAGCATTTACAGAGTTGGCAGTAAAATACTTGGCACTTCATCCCACTTGGGTTTCATTTGACAGAATTTGCTAAAAAGGCCTTGTTTAGGGCATAAGCTGGTAGAGTGGTTTGGTTTAATTAAAACAAATTCACACTCTTTTCCTTAGCTTTTAATATGGTTAAAGATAATTATATTGCTCCTTTTCTGTTGCTCCCGGATTTCAGGAAACCCCACAAGCTAATATTTTGACATACCTAAAGAACAATGCAGCAAAGTAATATGTGGTGTAGCTAGGCTTCCCATCCTAATAACCCATAGGACAAAATTGTCATTGAGCAAAAGGAAACTGTTTCACTTCTGTGAAATTGATAGACTATTTTATTCAGTTTTTACTGGGCTAGAATAAGAAAAGGAGATGTCAATATGTCATCATTTCTTTAGGGGTGGTTTTTAAATGGTTTTCAAACTAAGATCAACAAACACATGCATACATGCATGTGTAACTCACTGAATAAACCCTACTAGTCTTTGACCAAAAATACTATTCATGTAGAATTGGAGTCTCCAAAAATATAGTGTGTGAATCAGATTAAACGTCCATAAACCATGCAATAAAAAGTGAAGCTAGTGTTAACTTACATTTTTTAAATCTATGCATACTAATGCTTCCCTGAAGATGGAAGTCGTCACCAAAATCTGTAGTTTGGGAGTTGTAAAACCTCTAACAGTGCTCTGCTGGAATGGCAGACTTTTTCTTGGGGAGTTGGTTCCGGCTACTTCCATCTGTTACGTCTCAGCAACCTTTAGGTCTGTGGAGCCCAGCTGAAAACTGCAATTTGAGGTGCATGGATTTAGATAAAGGCAGCTATATGACAGGAGTCACAGAAGCAATTTTGCAGGGCTATAACTATGATAAGAGGAAATGGGGGTATAGCTACAGGATTTTTTGAGGCTGAAGCTTACTACCTTTGTGCTGGCTGGCTGGGTACCAGCTGTTTTTCCAAAGCCACGCTTCCATGGTTGCTGCTGGAGCTGCTGGAGCCAAGGAGACCAACACCGTTGTGGGATCTTAGTGCAGGCACAGGATGCTACGGATGCTACTACACACCACGTGAGCTTTCCTTTAGGGCTGGCTAAAAATATGAGCCAGGTGAGTGGCCAGGTTTGTTGCAGCATGTGCTGTGCTCTACAGGCTGTGTGGTAAGCTGAGAGCGAGGCTCCCTGGCTGCGGAAACTGTTCAGTACGAAGGCAGGGGTGAGCAGCTTGTGGCAAGTGAAATGGTGACCTGTGAACTGGTTGGGAAAAGTGGTCCTTGACTTGCTGTTCTTGTGGAGTAGCTGAGCAACCTGCATGCAGGGAGAGTGAAGGCTTTGCTGTTCCAGACAACTCACATAAATACAGGTTGTGCCTCAGCAAGGTAAATGCTGTGACCTTCTTTTGCTGTGGACATGCGCTTTGCTTCCTACCACAGCAGGTGCTAGTAAGTATTTTATGGGTGCCATGGTTCACGGTCCAGAGAGAAAAGCCACAGCTGTGTTAGCATGCAGACTGTAGCACTCCTAAGCACCTCAGGGCTTCAATGTGCACTTTCTGGAAGGGTATGAGCAATCCCTCTGCAACAGCAAGTCAGTGCCAATGCAGCCTTGGGGCACTTAATTTCCTCTTATTTATAAACAAATCATTTTTGACACATACCGGGTATCCACGTTCACTGCTTCTGGTTCCCTACTAGTGCCTGCCACAGTCATACAATGCTCTGGCTGCGTATGAGCCCAGCTTTCCTCACTGACCACCTCTGTGCATCTCCCAGCTGCTTTTCCTAAGCTCCCTTCCCCAGCTGTCCCCTTTGCCGAGGAACAGGTACCAATGTGGCACCTACAAATGAAAGAGCAGGGGTAGAGGAAGGAAGACCAAAACAGCAGCTAGGTGAAGTTAGTGGAAATCTTTCCTGAGGGTGAAAGGAATAAGGGGACCAAGCATGGGGAATCATGAAAAAACTCGGTGGTCTGTGATGCAGGATTAGGACACTTCCATGTTAGCTTCTTGCTCAGCTATAGAGTTTCTGAGTGATCCTGAACAAATTGTTCAGCCTCTTGGGGCATCATAATTATTCTCTATTTTACAAGAGTTTTGAAAAGATATTGTATTAAAGACTGTGAGGTGCTGAAATAAATAGTACAGTGACAGGACCCGCCTAAGATTACTGTGGGTATTTAAGAAGAAGGATGAACATCTAACAGAAATGTCCCCAAATCCTCCTCTGCACAGGTCTGATCCCCTTCCTTCTGCCCTGTATCCCCTTGTACTATTGAAAACACCCTTTTTGCTGTTGTTCAAGAAATGGGGTTTTTTCAGCTGCTTAGATTTCCCTGCCTGTCCTCCAAGACCAGTACATCTGCCTTCTGACCTGGTGTCCCGAGATATACACGCACTCCTCCATTGCTTGGATCCTTCTCTCCCAGTTACAGAGTCACACATATTGCCCCTCACCTTGTCATTGCTGATGCTCTGCTCTCACGATCTTCCAAACTTGGAAAAGTACCATGTCCATCGATCAAACCTGTAGAGTTGCTTCTAAATCAGGAAACACCTTTTTTCAACAGCAAAAACTACATAAGCTCTTAGCAGAGGTGGACAGGAGCAAGAAGACTCTGGATCCCTAAGGTATCTAGCACAGGTTGAGTTTCAGAGTGTCTGAGGCAATCTACCATCAGCCTCAAGGATGCACCCCCTGCATCCACCAAATTACTGTAATGAAGGTTTCCATTACTCTTCCCTCACACAGCAGACCTTGCACCGTTCAGGCTCTTTGCAAGGATGTGGTTCTTTCAATGACTTTTTTGACATTGGTTCCCCCACAGAGCTGTTGGTAGCAGGGCTTTGGTGGATGAATTAACCCAAACCTTCAAAAAGTCATACGGAGGCTGTGCCTTGACCTCAGCCCAGGCACTTCGGACCCAGTGCTGCAGGCTGTGCATTACTGCAGCTGAAGGACAGGCAGGAGACACTTTCCAACAAGTCTCTAGAGTGAAAAAAAAAAAAGGAGGGAGAGTGTCTGAGGAAGGTGAGATCTTTAACCACCATAGAAAGTTTTGTCAGTTGTAATCCAAAATCCTAAAAATCAGATCCTGAAATGTTTTCAAACTGGTCAAGAACTTTCTTCCAAAATTCTTGGCCTCCCCCTTGCTTTTCATTATTAATTTACATTACAAAATTTGTTTGCTCTTCTCATCTTCCAAAAACACACGTTTCAATTTACATTCACATTTTTATTCTTGGATTATTTCCTTATCTCCCTAGATGGTCTACTTTGTTTATTTCTATGCAGTGTGACTGCACAGAGATTTCTTTAATTAATTTTTATTTGCTTTCCTTTTCTATTTTTTGGATTCCCCATTTTGCTACTTCGCTGCATTTTTCATCTTTGAGTCTTCTTATTTCCTTCCACTCCCACTTATTTTTGTTTTCTGTATTTCTCCATTCACTTTCACTGTTATTACTTTTTTTATTATTATTCCTCTTTATTCTGTCTCTTTACTTATGTGTTTGTTTTCCATTTTCTTGCTTTTCCCGTCTTTTTTTCATGCTGGCAACAGGAATTGTTTATTCATAGCATACTTCCATTAAAATGCTGTAGAAAGTCACCTGCAGTATTTTGTCTGATCAAAGTGTCAAAACATTAAAAAGAAGCACTCTGGATTGTGTTAGGTGCTTAAGTAAGATCCACTCCTTTTATACCTGAAGGATGATTTTTTAAAGACAAAACATTCCTTTCCTAACTTATAGTATCAACTATGTGGAGAAGAGGGACTTGGAAAAGCTTGTTCGGTTTCGTTTTATATGTTTCAGGACAGCAGTAAATCCTTGGTTCATTTTTAATTTTTGGTTTGTTGCAAGAAGCTGATACAGGGGAGAGGTGGAATTTGCCAGGAGCGTAAGAACCAGATGAATGAAGGGGATTTAGCATGTTTGGGGACCCACAAACACTGAATCTGGAATCTCAGCTCTGACTTAAAATACTGCTACAGAGTCACAGAGGAATCCAAAGACGAGAGGTCAGGTAACCTCGCTGTTTAGAATAAACTTCTCCATTTGATGTTAAAATGACATATTATTCGTGCTTGAGCTTAGCATGCAGGTCAGTTTGCTATTCCTCTAGGATATAAACTTATTCTTGTGTATACGGAAAGTCAATATTCACTCTGAGTAAATCAACCCAATATTTACAACAGTGTAGCCCTTTGACCAGCTCTAATTTAGACACATGAGGTTTTCAGTTACTGAATCTGATTCTTATATTATTGTGTTGGCTTTGGTACATCGTGATGCTGTCAACCGAAGTTATAAATGAGTTATAAAAGAGTTTCTGCTTCCTGGGAAACTCATCTTTTCAATATTGGATCATAACCTACCAGAAAGAAAGCAGACAATTTCAAATTGTCTTGAAAGCATCATATATTCTTTTTCCTTGGTTTATTATTAATCACAATATTTTGTCTCACACTTGATTTTTTTCTACAGTTTTTACACTGTAATCTGGTCTGACTATAATGTTGACCCTATTATGAGGAGGAGGCTGGATTAAGTTCCTTCCAACCTGAATTTTTCTGTGGTTCTTTGATTCTATGCATTTTTAAAATTCAAAAGCCACTTAATGAAAAATCAAATTATTACAGACCTGGAAAGAGAATATTTTGAATGTATGAAATGTTTTTTTATACAAAAGCCCTCCTCCCTCCCCCCTCCCCCCCGGTTTCAGTGAAATTGGTACATTCATCTAACCATGTTTGCTTTCATTAAAATTGTATTTTCCAACAGCAAGATATCCCTAGGAGCAAACACACATACTACTAACCATAGCACTTCAGATTTATCCCAGCATAAGTAGACTGAGAAGCCGGAACCATTACTTCTTCTTACAGTTCAGGAATTGTAATTCTTCCTAAAATTTATGCTGCCTTTTCATATTCATAGCTCTTAGCAGTTTTGCTTGTCCCTAGCACATCTGCTAGGTAAGGGTATGTGTGTGCAGCAACTAATACTTATGGATAAATACTCATTCCAGGACTTATTCTGCATCTACTGACTTCACTAGAAGCAAAATCAGACGCTTCCATTAGCATTTCATATAAAATATCAGCTGCGTATTATGTATGCATAGTTTGATCTAAATGCAGCTCCCATGGGATTTACCTCACTCGAACAGGGGCTAGCTAAGAGGTAGCAGTATAATAAACCGTAGTGTGAAAAAGAGTAGCAAAACCAATGAACCAGATTTATAGAAATTGACTTTTACGCACATTGTTAAAAAGCCAGAACCAATATAATCAGTGATGGGGAAACTTCAAAAATTAGAAGCCTATTCTAATCCAAAGATCAGCTGAGTGTGTCATATAAATGATTTTGTAAATATCTCGTTCTGTTTTTTTTAAGAAATTGCCACATTTCTGCAAAACAGAGATGTAGTATTTCTAAAGACTATTTTCTTAACATTGAGATTAGTTTGGTTCCTGTTTGGGTGAAAGTTCAGCTCAGTGTTTATCTTATTCAAAATGCCTCACTCATATCCTGATAAACAAATTAAAATGATCGTGCATGAAACAAATCTCTGCTGCAAGGAAAAACTAATAAAAAAAGAGAGATGCTGCTCAGCATTTGCAGAATCTTTAGACTTATAATTTATCTGAGTGACTTAGAGGGTGAACTGAAGATTAGCAAATTCATGACAGATTCAAAAGACAGCTGAACGTATTTCAGAGTGTGGTTGATGTGTACATTGTTGATGAGGAGACCTCAGGTCAAAGTGATCTATGACTAATACTTGTTCCACTGACAAATCTTAAATGGAAAACCAGGAAAGAAATTATATCATCTCTGAAGAGATTCGACTAACGTGTTCCATGCAATAAAAAAGAAAAAAAAATAATATTGAAGATTAAGTGATAAACCCACATTGCCTTTCAATTTCTAGTGCATCTAAGCTTTGCAATCGGTTTAATGGAAGGATATTCTGGAGGGCATGGAATTATGCCAGAATAGGGTCTGTGATATTATGTGAAATTTCCCTGCAGTATTTTTCCTTAATTTTATTTTTTATAAGAACTAAACCAAAGTGAAATTACCCTACACCTAAATCACCCGTGTTCTGCTGTAGTGTCATGTTGATGTTCAGGTTTATGAACATGTCAGACTGGACTGCCATGACAGTAAGTGAAGCCTTGGGGCTCCACGGAGGACAAACTGAACCATCCAGATTGCTGCCAGTGAAAGTAGAAGTAAAGGAAAAGCTTCTACTTGTTTATTTAGGATTCAGAGGGCAGAAGAACTCCAAAGTTAAATTTGCAAGGTTTCAAAGAGTCAGATAAGTGTCTCTGCAGTAAGGCTTTCGTAACTACAGGAACTGAAACTTCCGATCACAAATTAGAAGACAGCATCCTCACCCCTCCTCCTGTCACCTAAACTTTGAGGCATCTAAACTTCATTGGATACTTCCTAATTAAGATTTCTTTTAGCTACCTATGCCTTCTGCATATGCCCATTGTGTGTACATGGATGGCTGGCACACACCCCACACTTGCTGAAGATCCTGCTCCAGCAGAGGTATTCAACACATTTCCAAAGTAATGAAGGGATCCATTTCTCTACAGTTGAGGCAGCAGAAGTAGATGTTTTTCAGTGGCAGAACCGCTGGGAAACATAGGCCTAAATTCTGCTGACTCTACAACTTGAGCAGAGTCTAACCCACATATCCAAAAGCCTGTCATAACCCTGATGGGATGAACAGCCTGGGGACATGCTGACTTTCCTGCCCTGCATAGCAATAAACTTGAGTGACATAGTTTACAGAAAATAATATCCAGCGGAGACTCTCAGGGGATGGTGGTTTTGGGGAATCCTGGGCAGTAATTCTCATTTTCTCACACTCTTATTAGCCAATGGACTAAAAATTCTAGAAAAGTCTTCACAGCAGGAGCTTCTGCTTCTTTTAAAAGAAAGGCTGGATAAATTTATTCTCAGGAAAAAAAAAACCTTGTCTGTGGATTCAGAACTGATCAAAACATCCTGAAGGTCTGAATCTGAGGCCTGAACTACAAGGATGATCAGTATTTCAGACATTTCTCTTAAAACTTTGATGGTTGATTCTAGGCACTCACACGTTGCTTGCTTCAAAGTAAACAGAAGCACCTGAGTCTCCCATGAAGTCTGCAGAGACCTTAGACTCTTCCATCAAGGTTCAGGACCCTTTTAAGGGGATGGTAGGGCTGACACCTGAAACACAGGTGATACCCTAACTCATTTTTTGTTATTTTGTGTCATCTAGTGGATATCTCTCTCTTAGATTTTCTGCCAAAGCAATTGAAATTTAGTGCCTACATTCCTTAGGTGCTTTGCAGATCTCACTAGGCACATCTATCAGCACCAAAGATGCCTTTGCAACTCTGATCACGTGTCTGTATCAGAGGATGAAAACTTTATGTCCAAACCCAGTGAAATAGCTGAAAGATCAAAATTGCTCATACTAAGTCCCAGTTAGATTCACTAAGGAAGATTCACCTGTGTTTATTATTTTTATTGTGTTGAAA
>VYZW01002885.1:2306-15296 GCA_013401315.1 Balaeniceps rex | reverse complement strand
AGTGTCGTTTCATTTTGTTTTGCTTTTATTCTGTCACATTCCCTCTCCTTAACCCTCAGCACAGGTAACAGTACCTGAAAAATATTCCAATGCATGATAATTTGACTCTTTTTTTTATGTTTGGTAGTCACTTCAGGGTTCTTGAGGGCCTCAGGAGGGAAGGTCAGAGGCAGGAATGGGGAGGACTTCTGNGGAATGGGTAGGACTTCTGAGTCTCCTTTTCTGTTTGCATTGGTCAAACACCAATGTAGACTTTATCCAAGAGAAGCCTTTGGTGGCAAGCAGTAGTGGATGGGGATACTTCTGTTGAGGGAAGAGTTGCAAGTAGGTTTGTTCAGGGGATTTTTCCCACTGGCCAAGAAGAGTGAAGGCACTGTGGTCTAACCATAACATGGAGTTTTATTGTTCTTTGCAAATGTACCTGTCAACCAAAGTCTTTGCTAAACCTGAGCTCCCTTTGATAAGTCCCTTCAGCTGGACAGAACCTGTCCCTTCCACAGCCGGTGTTTCCACCTTGTTCTTCACTGCGCTCAGTTTTTCTGCCATGTTTGTGTAATTTTTTTCCCACCATAACTGACAGAGAAATTGGGAAGGTCTCAGCCACAGCAGAGACTGGTTGGAAATTGTAACCCATGAATTGGCAGCCAGGCAGGAATTCTCAACTGGGACCCCAGTAGGCATCAAGATATAAATAGTCCCATGCTCCAGTCCAGGTCAGATCTGCTTCAGGAAGCCTACACTTGAACAGTGAACAAGCATATAACTTTGGGTTCCACAACTTTCTGTGCCTGGCAACTGCCAGGAGCACTACCTATAGAGCAAACTCAAATGTAATTTACCAGAGAAGAAGCTAACATGTCTGTGGAAGCAATATAAGGCACTAGTGTAAATAAAAAGTGTTAAGTATAATAGGAAGTAAGCTCTCTCCCATAATTTTAACCAATTCCAGGAACTTTTTTCCTTCAGGTAGAGATTTCTAAAAAATATATTCATTGTGTTAATTTCCTTAGATAAACGATACTATAGAACTGAAGCAAATTTCTAATAAATTAGTGGCATAACAATAAAGTAATGATCAGCCAGATTTCTTAAAAATAAACCTTCGTATTTGGAGTGTATATGCACTCATTTATCTGCAAACAAAACATTTTACAAGGTAGACAATGGATAGTAAAACATATTTCTATTACAATTTGAGGAAACATGCCTTCAGCATAACTAAAAACTCCATCAAATGAGTGAAAATATATCTTTTTAAATTTCTTTTTCATTTCATCCATAAACTTAGTGTATATTGTGGATTTTATTGTTTGATTTTTCTAATACTGAATGGAAGTGAAAAAATTTAATTTGTATTTATTTAATTCACAAAATATGAGAGACATGCTTCATTTTTTTCTTATTCCAGCTACTTCATATGGTGCTCTTCCTGACTTCACCAGGCAGATTATATTGGTTTGACTACATGCAAAAATCCCTGCCTAATATTTGCAACATGTTGTATGACTACAGAAAGCACCTGAGGTCTTGTTGCTTTTCCCTGTTCTCCACGTGGTCTTTCTTTTGTTTTTATCATTTAATATTGTTCCCAGTTGTGTCACCCAAACTAAGTCTTCTGGGATCTGTTGATGTCACGGTGATTTATGACCTTGTAGAATGACAAATGATGGATTCACATGGGATGGCTGAGTGCCCACAGTTTAATCTTACAAAGTGTTTCCCTTCAAAAATTACATTCTAAAATGTGATAGCAGATTCTGCACTGTCTAGAGACCATACTTAAGACATTTGATACAGAAATCTCCCCTCTGTATCTATTAAGCCATCACAAGAAATTTTTTTCTCTCTCAAGTAGCCTTCTACTTCAATTACTCAATTTTTTCTCATCAACAAACTGCATTGTTGGTACTATTCTGACAAATGTACTAAATAACCATACATTGCATAAGCAGTAACTCAGTTTCAGATGCATACAACAGGGTATGCAAACAAACATACAGATGTACAATCACTCTTGATGATTCCTAAATGGTTTATAAGCAGAGGTCATGGGCCTGCCATTGGATCCCTTCAAGTGATCTCTTGCAACTTGTAGATCTGTTCATAGAATTACTATTTGCTTACATTTAAAATGATTATACGCCTACAGAAGCACCTTTGGCAGCGATGGACTCAGTTCTGAATATGTACCACAGGTTTCCTGCGTGATTTTTAAGCAACGTGTGTACTCTTTCTCTGCATCAGTTTGCACAAATTTAAAAACAAAACAAAACAAAACAGAAAACCCACAAAAAAACCCTCACAAACTAGGAACGTCTTTCTTGGCTTTTCTGATTGGAATTTGAACTCTGTGGGAAATGCATTCTTTCTGAACGTTGCAGGTATGCATTTACCTTCAAAAGGCCAAAACTCCTTTAGAGTCTCCAGGTGCTGCTGTGGCACAGACAGTCATTTCTAATGCATATAAAGGATTTTTAACTTCTTAAATGTTATAGAATTCTCAGTGTTCACAGGCTGACACAGAAGGGGGGAAAAAAAAGTGTTCTAACAAATTTTCCAGCCTCTTCTGATTATTGTTAATTTTCACTTCTAAGACCTTAGCACTATGGTAAATACCACGTGGCTTTTTTCCTCTTCAAACTATTGACAAGAACGGCAAAAATTATGTTTCTGCACACTTAAAATTTCTTTCATCCTACCCCAAATGAGCAGTTAAAATTTGTTCTTTCACCATTTTTTAATCTCTGTGAGGCATCTCAGGCTACATGCTAGAATAAAGAGTTCTTTCTTGGATTCTCAGATGATAGAATGTCTTACGTTCTCCACCTATTTATCATATTCCCCATAAGTTTTTATTCAGCATCCACCTATAAATACCCTTACCTTTTTTTTTTCCAAACCCCCTGCCATTCTGCCAAGAAGTCACCATCTGATCAATAGGGTCAATCTACAGCCTGATTCAGAATCTCCATGTGCCAGAAATCATATTATATGCTCTTTTTCAGGAAACATGATCTAATCATGGGATTGGAAGTGGTGCTAGGGGCTATCTAATTCATCACTCTGTCCAAAAGTAGGATTAATTTGTTTTATGATGCTCAAAATAGATGTTTGTCTAGCAAGTTTTAAGAGATCTCCAGTGATGGAGCTGCTACAATCTTGCCAAGAAATCTACCCTGCTGTTTTAATGGATACTAATGAAAAATGTAAAGCAAAGCTCTAACCCGATGATTTCTAACAGAATGATTAGGTTGTCAGATGGTTGTATATAAATTCTGGTCCTCTCTGAAAGCACAAAAATATGCTTGTGTTTCACAGCAGGTGTGCAGATCCATAACAAAATAAAACTGAAGATACAGAGGCCATGCTTGTGCCTTTGAGAGAAATCTAGGAGAAATATTCACAATGTAAAGTTTTCTTAAAAGAATTATTTAGTTCTATTTCACTAGTTAAAATATTAAAACACTCATCAAAATGATGAGATATAGATCATCCTTTGGACCTATAATAGCTGTGCAAAGAAAAAAAGGTAGAAATTTATCCTTTTGTATTTTTTCACAATACCAAAATATCTATTTATCTATTTGAGCTAAAGACCACGTGCAGCAATATAATGATGCTTTTACATTAAATAAATGTATGAAAATACATGGCTGGATGTAGTACAGCTTTCATGTTGTTCATAGAGGACAGATCAGGTTATGAAAATGAAACAGCAGTGAAAAAACACATTTATCACTATATGAATTTTGAATAAACCTCAGTATAATAAAAGTAATATTCATCTTACATGTATGGAACACGCCAATTCTGTTATTTTGCTTTGCCTGAAGCAGCTTTGAACCTGTAAGAAGAAGAAATCAAACAAAGCAAGAAATCATACAGAGAGGTAGCCATCACATGGTATCCTTACTATTCTGGCAGTGGTTTAACAATAATGAAGCATCTGCTGGTCAGTTCCATGAACATCTTTTTTTTCAGAACAGGACAGATGGGGAAAATTCTCATAATCACACGCATTAAAAGAGACCAGGGAATATAAATTCTTCTCTGAGGGTCAATCAATTCTTCATTTACACCTCCTACCCTCAGTATACACATGTATTATGATATGTGTTGATGGGAGCACCTCAGAATGTCCTCACAGTCACAATACTGCACAGTAGAAGCTTAACGTGCTTTGGAGAGCAATACAATTTGGCATTTCAAGTTTTATGGTTTGAATACTGATCTCAAGCCTAACAAGCATATGTCAGTAAGGCTGCAAAAACAAATGTGAATGATTTATGATTATAAACAATTCAAGAATAAATGTTTATGCAGAAAAGCCTTTTCTAGTCACATGAAAATTTAACACGCATGGTAAGCTACTTCTTTTATTTATTCTTTTACTTTGTTCAGAAGATTTTTGTTTGTTTTTCTTCTCTAATTATCTGCATTTCATTTGAAATATAATAGGAAGTCTTCAAATCTAAAGTCATAAAACTGAAGATAGTATTTGCCCACCTAGGCACTTTTTTATAGTAGGAGCTATCTGCCTTCTCACGTCTTTAGGTGAGATTCTTTACACAGTACTCTGAAAAGCGTACATATGTTCTGAAAATAGCGATTCTGTGTAAAATTCATCTAGATGACTGGTTTTGAATTTGAAAAACATTTTTAGAGTACTTTTGTGGGCAGAAGGAGCTCAGTAGAAAGCAATAAAAAAACCACATTGATTTAAGAAGTAAGCTTAGAAAGCTGAAGAGTAAGACTGATAAAGAGTGGAGTAGATCCACTTTTAGAAAGAAAAGTACAGTGTTCTTTTATGATAAAAATGTAAATTGGTCAAGACTGTTGAGAGCAGTAAGTGCTAATAATAGGGCAGTTAGAGATAGCAGCTGCTTGTAATAACCACTATTTTGTATGTGGTATCCCAAGTACAAGGAACAATAAACTCACTGAAGAAAAAACTTGTCATTTATTTCTGGTACATTTAATAGTTTAGTTCCTTTCCTCTTGCTTTAAGTTATGATTCAGTGGCAGTAATTTAGTTTTCATCAGTTCTTTAAACTTTCCCTGAGTAAAAATCTTGTTGCTATTGCAAATTCTAAAACTCAGTTTATAAACCCTGAACACTTTCAAATTATTCTGGTGGTCTGATAAAAACTTGAATACCTTGGACATTGCAGAAAGAAAAAGAATTGAAATTTGGCATTTTGGGCAAATTTTTAATAAATTGTGTCTTTCTTCTTTTTTCTTCTCTAGAAGACGCTAAAAGTATCTAGTTACTGTTTTAAACCACATTGTTTCTCCTACAGTCGTAGAGCTTGGCTACTTCGATCTGTACACATTTTTAGAAAACATTGCCCAGGCCAAAACTTGTGCCTATTCCTCTCATTTCTCCTGAAAACTTTTAGAATGCATTTTCCTTATCATTGACTGAACTCATGAACCTCAACAAACAAAGGCTGGGGAAAACCAGAACTTTTAAAATTAACTTAGAGAAGATCCTGTCCATGGCTTCCCTGTTACTGCAGACCACCTCCAGATCACATTTAACTCTTTGTAATCTTATCTAGTGCCTGACAGCGCCTTATGGGGTGACTAAACTGTTATAGATATCCTTATCCTTTTAAACTATTCTCTTCCTCATACCCAGCCCCTCACCTTGAGCCAGGAATAGACGCCAGGGCTGATCACTGCTCGAACGGTTGATAAGTATGCAGTTGTGTGACACACTGCAGCAGTGAGAGTCAAATCCTTCTCCAGGGGTTGAACTGTGCAGGCATGGGCTGAAGCTAGTTTGGTAGGCTTCAGTAGACCTTGCTGTTAAAAACACCTCCAGTGCATAACCGTACTATTCATGCTCAGTTTGGTGTGTGGGTGGTCCTTTCTCCCACTATTCCTCTCATCCTGTGCTTTCAAGTTCAAATCAAGAGGTCTTGCTCTGTCCCCATGCTCCAAACCTCAAACGTAATCTGAACTTTCAGGGGCGACACACTGCTAGAGCTGTGAATGGGCTGAAGATCATACCTGTAAGCAAAGGCTTCTACCATTGCATTTAAGGCTCTAAGCCTCCAGGATCCAAAAATCAAGAAATTAAAGACTAGTTGAAACATTTTCTTTGGAAAAAAGCTGCGTATTCAGTTTTCTGCAAGAATATGCAGTTCTGTCAAAGCTTTTGACCAAAACAAGGCAGCCTAGGAGAAGATCTGTCCCACTCACCCACCTCTCTGCCTCTTCTGCCTGCTTCCCTGAGTGTCCCAGCTGGAAGCCAGGGACTTCTAGGCTCTGGATGCCCTGCCATTTTTTTCCCCACATTGCCCATCTGACTTCTTCCCGCAACAGTGGCACTTCCAAGGCTTCCACCTTCCCACTCCCCCCAAGAATGTCTCTGAGAGGTGGCTGAGCCTCTGGTTCCTCTAGTTAGCTGCTCCTCATGCAGCCAGTCCCTCACTACTCCAGCGCAGGCTGGGGCAACACCAAGAACTGCCTGGCCAAAAGAGTTATTCATGCTGGACAGCAAGCCTGAACGTCTGCATTTAGGGATGCCTGAATTCAAGTTTTGGAGACCTGGTTCCCTTGAAAATATTATCTTAAACAGAATATATTCCCTAATTCAAAATGAGCAGAGAAGTTAAGTTATATTCTTTTTCCTGACCAGTTGTAGTTTAGTCTCTGTTGCTAATCTAGAGGGAGGACTGGTTTGATGAGTCATACTAGGAGACTAACTCTTTAAAGTACATTTTGTACTGAAAAGAATGAGGATAACCTTTAATTTATAGTATGAATCGCCAAAAGACATATTTCGCAGTTAATGCATCATACTTCTACTGTGTGATCCACTGACTGGAGGTATGTCTTGTGCCTGCCTCTGTCAGTAGCTCTGCATCTACGATGGCACTCTGCGATTGCTGTGCTCACTCTGGAATCGACCCCCTTCTCTCATCTGACAGCCACCAGGCTGCTGCCTCATGGTGGAGGAGGCTGTCCACCTTGCTCCAGGCCACCCAAGAGGAGAAGCTGCGCTGGACGTCTCCCATCCTGAAGCTGTTCCAGTCTGTGCAGCACAATGAAACATCTGATCGGGCAAGGACCAAAGCAGGAGGCATTCCCCGGCCACTTACAACCTTCACCAGGGAGAATGAAATCCTGGTTCAGACCTTGTGTCGATGGAACAAGCCAGCCTCCTCTGCCTACCCAAGTCTGAGGCTCAAATGGGTTTTAAACACCTCCAAAGACAGGTGGCAGCTGGAAAAAAAAAAGGATGTGAGGATCATAGATTCACAAGCTGGCCCCTAAAAGTCGGAGCTAGTGGAGGTTTCACTCCCCTGTGGATCTAACCCTGAAGGCTCACTGAACAGCACACCTGTTACAACAGCTGCTCTCGGCTATATCCAGTTTCCAGAAGTCCTTGAAAGCCTCTGGAGTGTTTTGAGAAGTGAGCGATGACATAGGCTCCTTTGGGGAAGTCCGCTCCAGCTGGTAGGTTATGTCATCACCAGGCCTGACTTTGCATGGTGTGAGTTGTGCAGTCACACCAGCCCTGGACTTAAAGAATCCCTACAAGGGGCATCTCATTTTACCAGACAGTCTGGGAATGGAGGATCTTTTTCCTATATTTGGTTAGCACACTTTTCAATCTACAAATGTGTATGAATGATTTTTATCTTTTTTCAGTTGTATCTTTCCCTGGGATCCTTCTCCAACAAGCAGGAGATGTCCCTGCTGTGCCTTGCTCTTCTTTCATTGTAGGTTACAGTGCACCTAAGTGTACCAGCACCTCTCTTTATTCTTGCCTAGCTTTACCTGTGGCAAGTCTGTTTAATTTTTATACAAATGACATCACCAAACAGCTCATTTTTGTTAATTTTAAATTCTTGTAAATGGAGATAAAATATGATTGATAGATAGGGAAAGAACTTAATTAAAAAATATTGTCGCTTCATTAGGTAATCTGTTCGTTGCTATGCATCATATCCTCCCCTATAGCACAAAGCAAAGGCTGAGCAGGCATTCTAAGGGCATGAAATACTGCAGCTTGCCCGGTTTTGCTTGCTTGATGCATTCACTCCTGTACTCACTAGTCCTGTAGCTTTAGCTTACTTGCCTAGCAGCTGCAGCATGTTCTTCAAAGTGTTACATGACACTTCGGGAAAAAAACAAGCTTGAATCATGAGTTTTCCATGCTTTGAGGCTGCAAGAATTTCATTCATTACAAGGTGCAGGGAGAAGAGGGGAGGATTTTTCAGTGTCACTGATACGTTGATTCAGCTTCTATTAAGTGTTGCCATGGTTTTGAGGCAGTTTTAAATACATTTTTGGTTTATTTATTTGCTTTCAAAGAGACTCAGCAACCAACCTTCAACATTTCCAAAGTTCTGCCTTCCCCACACAACACAGTGGCAGCATGGTCACAACATCTCCTCCCATAAAGTAAGACAAACTCTACAGTTACCAAAACCACAGCAAACCAATTGGCAGTTTATGTGTTCCTGTTCCCTCTTCACAGTAGCCAGAATAGCATACTGCAGAGATAACTGCTCTCTACACACCTTTGGGAAGTCATTCTTCAGGTATAGTAAGTTAGAAATGGCCAAAAATGTAAAGGAAATTGGCCTTTTATTGCCAGCACTCCAAACTAAATGAAGTTTAACAGCACTGAGGACTACCCGCTGTTATCTGCAATTTCAGCCCTAAGACTAGCACTACTGGAACGGAGAAATAATTGACCTAAATCTTCCATGAGTCCTGTATTGTCCCCCAGCACAAGCCTTTTAGCTGGCCCTTTAGGGTTCCCGATAAAACCTTGTGGGTTTTGCTCCTGTGGACAGTGTATAACACTACTAGCAGAACAGCTGCATACTCACTTCAAAATTTTTTTGGTGACATTTGTTTGCAACAGTCCAGCTGCAGTAGGAGTGAATGTATTTCAAGGCAATGCAGGAGTCCAAAAGAGTTGAAAAGGGAAGAAAATATTGCATGAATAAACAACTAGAATACGATCAACATCTAAGTTTGACACAACTTTGGGACTGGTAAATTCAGATGGTATTTATAAGGGGTCTACATGCAAGAATCTACATAGAAAAATTTTTGATTGCTAAATTCTGCCCTTCATACAAATTTATAAAGCATCTTACGCTATGGTACAATCTCAGTCTGTTCCCTTTCTCAGTGAGATATCAAAGGCTTATTTCTGAATAAGTCTAGGAAAGGGAGGAAACTAAGTAGCCGGGGTCCAAACTGATAGTCCCACCATAAACTCGAATAACCTTAAGGTAGTACTCTGCTGTGTCAACTTGACAACAGTTCCCTTGAATCTGTTGCAGCAGCAAGAATTAACCATAATGGGTGTTTCCAGCCCTCCTTCAGCCATGCCAGGATGGCTTAGAAATGCTGAGCTGGAGCAGCAGAGCCAGACGTGGAGTTCAGTGCAAGGGGGGAACCTTGCTTGTTGATTCTGAGTAGCACAAAGGGCACTCAGCACCCTGAGAGCATGTGTTACCTCCCTCAAAAATGCACTGAGGGACCAATTCATGTGCCCTTACAAAGGTGTCTAGTATTATGTGAAACACTCCAGGGTATCCTAGTGCCTAGCAGTGCACTAATCTGCAGGTCCTGTGTTTTCAGTCAACCCCCTGCAGATAGTCCAGGACATTTCAAATAGTAATAAGTGCCGAAGGGTGGGCAGCAGAACTAAGCCTAAAAGGTCATCAAGCTTTCATAGGAAGGGACACCAGAACTGAGAAATTACACTATTAAGGCTGCCTGATCAACTTTAATTCAGTTCTTCATGTATATATACGGAGATGTAGTCTTAAATTATATTCCCTATTTCTGGTCCCATTCCTCCTCCATGCTCCCAATTCATTTCTAACTGCCGAGTCCTGCAGTTTCCTCTCCCCCTCTCTCTTTCTTCTTCCTTATGCCCAGCATCCCACTGAGCCATGGTAGGCAGCTGCAGTACCTGCATTTACACAGGGAGCATAATTTTCTGGCAGTTCAGTGGATTTCTAGCATGTTGCTGCAGATGGCATGGGGGAGGAATGGGGCTTGTTCATTAAAGTCTCAGTAGTCTCTACTGAACAAACAGAAATTTTTCTGAAACCTTCCAGCTTGGCAAAAATCACAGACAGCTGAAAGTAGATTCTTGATGCAAAGGTTTCCTGCTACCCCGTAGCTAGTTCTTGCCTCAAATATAAGAAGCCTAATGCTGCTGAGAAAGAATCTTTCCAGCGTGGCCTGAAGAACCTGATTTCCTGCAGACATAGCCCATTTTGCAAACATCTGAATAGAAAACAAAATAAAACAGCCCATGACAGTGTTGAACACAAAAAATATCAATCCCAGTGACTTCTCTTAGGGGAGTACCTTTCTGGAAGTATCACACAAACTTCAATTGTACTTGTCCTACCAGCCAAGTCTCTAAGAATGCAAGTGAATATTTTACAGTGAGAACTACAACTAAATTATCTAATAAACTAATATGTCCCATTTGAATAAATTCCACAACATGCAATCTGCATATTAATATTCCTTTCTATTAAGGTCTGACACAGGTAGACAGTAGTTTATGGGGAACTAAGCACCCAAGTACTGTACTATCTGTGTTATAGCAATAAAGAAGTATAGCTTGGGGGGCTGGTCTTGAAGGAAATGATTAAGTAGCTGACCGACATCTCGCATTTGATTCTCTGAGAGCAGGAGAGAGACTGAAGCAAGGTAAAGACTGATAGAAAATAAAAAGGAAGGTTCTAGATCTAGCTACAGCTAAGGCCTGTTTTGTATCTGGGCTAATACAATAAGACCACACCAATGTGTACTCAAAAGTAAAGTTTGGTCCTTCATATGTAATACATAATGATATTTTTTTCTTGCCAGCTAGAGAAATACTTTAAGTAATGAAGAGGTTTGTATGTAACATTTGCTGCCAAAGGTCAGTCAGTATTGCTGTTCTTTCCCCAAACCCTCACTCCCACCTCCCTGCTGTCCCAGCAGCAAATGCTTGTGTCTCAGATCAATAATCCAGGCACATTTTTCAGCTCAGATTTATCTTTATCTGAGCAAAAAGGTTACATCTTTGCCACTGGATCACCTGTCAGATATGACCTTTTTTCTCCAATTAAACACCTACAACTCTCATCCATACCCTCATCCTCTCAGGTCTTAGTTCCTACCACTAACTTCTTTCTTGCTAGTCTTTTTCCACAAGTACAGTTTTGAGTCTGTTTTTTTAACCATGTCAGCTCTCTTTTCTGCATTACTCCCTTTTGCCCAGCCATAGCAAACATCACTTACCAGTATTCACTGCCAGCGTCCCAGGCAGCTTAGCCTATCTTGCCTATAGTTGTTCACTCATTATCAGGACATCACCTTTTGCCTTCAGCCAGCCCAACTTCCAGCTTCTTAGGTGACAGCAACAGCGAAAACACTGAGATCCTGTACAACACCAGAATGTGCCAGAGAACAGGGCAAAGGAAAAATAAAAGACATAAGCAAGACAAAGAAAAGGAAAAGAGGGGCTCTTACAGTTCCTTATGCTTTTACAACAGAATCCCTATTCTCTACTATAGATTTTTAATTAATATAGTTGCTTTTTTAACTACCTGTTTTCTAGCACTGAAAATATAAAAGTGTCAGTCAGGGCTTTGATGAGTATATCTCTCCGAGATCCTCCCGAAGGCTTTCCAGCAATTATCCTATAGACTGGAGCAATATATGCGATCCCTTGTTACAGCCTGAGCAAAAGGTGCACCTCAAAAATACAGTGATATTTGCTATCTTGCAGTAATTAGTAAACGTAACCAACAAGCGTAAAAGAGAATTCTAAAGCAATTGGTGCTTTCAACACATTTAAAATTGTATTTATTTAAAGATTTCTNCGCTTTCATTTTTGTGGTTCTCCTTCTCTGGGATGTGCTTACTGAAATGCTGAGCTAGGTTCTCAACAGATGTAAATGTACATTGCTTTACTGCCTTTCAAGGTGCCAGGCTAATTTATGCAAGATGAGGATATGGGGCACAGTTTTTAATTTTATCCCATCATAGGAAAAATATATATGAACATTTCTCTGCTTGGTACTTCATAGGCCGCAATAATGAGAACTTCTGCTTTTCAACCTCATTTGATTACCACAAGATATTCTTAGCATATAAATGTTAATTATCTGTGCAAACAGGAAGATACCTGTTTACACTGAGTACATCCAGCTATCGCTGAAATACTTCCTAGGCCTGGATTTTTCCCTCTGAACCAGATGCAATTCCTTTTCAGTGATTTAATTGCTTCCTTTCCATTTAATTACTTTGAGGATTAACTGCAGGCAAGTGTATTCCAATAATAGGCTCATCTACAAAGAACAGGAAGCTTTCCCTGTGGTCCAGGGAATTCACCACTTCCGACTGCAGCTCAGCTATATAGCTTGATATCAGGTTTCCCTTTGCCCCTGGGCTTTATGTGTCACCTTGTCTGTTTGAGCATAAGGAAATGTCATGGGATGAACTGCTTGCTCTTGAATTCACATACAGAGCTCCTGGCAGGAAATAACAAAATCCTTCTCATCAGGGCAAAAGATGCAAATATTTCAGGCCCAAGTATTAAATTATTAATCAGATATAATTAATACTAATGATATGTAAAATAGTTTCCATCAACAAATTTCTGGGAGAAAAAGTTAAAATTTGGCAGCCTTTTGCTTGTTCATAATATTATTTGGGCAAAGATACCATTTTGGTCTTGACATGCATATTGAAAAGCAGTTGATCCAATCTGTATTTCATTGGAAATACTTTGCTTGAAAGCTGGGGCTAAGATTATTGCTTTCTGTATGTAAAAACAACACATCATGGGAATTTGTTTTCACCTTCTTAGGTGAAGGCCAAGCAATATTTTGAGACAATTTGTGCTTTGGGGATTAAGGGATTTACAAGAAATTTATTTTGACTTCAGATTACACCAAAGTCTATCAGAAAATTTTATGCTAAACTAGTGCTCCGTGACCATGA
>VYZW01002884.1:0-17123 GCA_013401315.1 Balaeniceps rex | reverse complement strand
TCGAAGTGCACGAACTGCTGCCGGTTGTAGATGTACCTTGCCACAAGCCTCACCCGCTCGGTGCCGTTGGAGTACTGACACTCGGCCTCAGCCAAGTGCTGGAAAAACCCTGTTTGTGCAGGGAGGCTGGTCAGGGCGGCCGGCTCCCCCTCCCCAGTCGCTCTCAGCACCCCAGGCAGGGCAGGGGAGGGCAGGGAGGCACCGTGGAGCCCCCTCCCCATCGCCACTCTCCTCCCAGCTTCCCCGGCAGCCACACAGCCATGGTAGGACTGGTGGTGTGATCCTGACCCCGTGAGTACTCAGTTTCTCAGCCTGGGGACTGGGAAGAGCCAGAGGGGACCCGAGGGGAGTTGGGGAGAGGGGAGACTGTCACCCAGACGGTGTGGGGCAGGAGGGGACATGAGAAGGGGTGGATGCAGGGGCAGAGCCCAAGGGAAGGGAGGGGGCAGGACGGAGCCAGGGTAGAACTGAGCCAGGAGGCTGTTCCTGGGGTTCAGCAAGGGGGAGGGGGGGCATCGCCCCCAAACTGTTTGGGAACTGGGTCTCACCTGGAGCCCACTGCTCCCAGGCCCTGCAGAGGACAGACAACAGGACAAGGGATTCAGTGGGGGCAGCCCTCAAACACTTGGAGGGTGGTCCCGGGGGGGGTCCTCTCCTCACCGTTCCTCCACCGACACCCAGCACCTCCCAGGGCACGTGTGGGATCCATCTCCACCATCACCCTTCCCACGCTGACCGTCTGAGCTCACCTGAGGTCTCCCCGCCACAAGCCACATCAGCTCCCAGCACCACCAGTGCCACCAGTATGGCCCCAGCTCCCAGGACACGACCAGTCTCCATCGCTGCTCACAGCAGAGGCTGGAAATGTGCTGGGACCCCTGAGCGAGCCGGACTCTGCCAGTTCTGGGGATCACCCCAGTCCTGCCCAGTGCCGGGACTGGGAGTCCCACGAGGACCAGTGAGCGGCGAGGCTGGGCAGCATCACCCGTCACCAGGCAGAGCCGGGCCCCACAGGGCTCCCTCTGACACTTGTCCCGCGCTGGAGCAGTGACCCCAGGGAGGAGGCTGCCGGCCCCAGCCAGCATTGGGGCTCCCCGGCCTTGGCGGCCCCCACCTCCACCCTCCCCAGAGCCCTCCCCAGGGCTGTGCACAGCCCAAGTTCAACAGTGCACCTCTGTGGGACCCTGTCTGAGCGTCCATCCGTCTGTCTGTGCTGCTGGGTGCTCTGTGCTGCTCCTCTGCTCGGGAACAGATGAGTCAGCATCAGGGCTCCTGCTCATTGGCTGAGCATCCGGGGGGACCCCGTTCCCCGGCCACGGGGCCCCCACCACACAGCTCCCGCACCAAGAGCAACGCCTGCCCCTCGCCTGGCCCCGCTCTCGCTGCCCGGTGCCAGGAGAGGCAATGGCCGGAGGACGGGGCGTCCCGCTGGCGCTGCTGGCTGTGCTGACCCTGCAGGGCGCGGGGGCCATGAAAGGTGCGTGGGGGCACCGGGGCCGTGGGGTGGTGGGTGTGGGGGCAGAGGTGGGCCGTGGGGTGCCCTGGACCCACGGGGTGTGGGGTGTGGGGATGGTGTAGGGTTGGGGCAAGCATGGGGAGCTCCGTCCCCCCAGTACAGGTAACCCCTGGTTGGGGAGGGGTCCCAGGTAGACCCCAGGAGGGCAGGGCAGGCTGCAGAGGCAGTGGGGGCAGGATGCTCATTCCCTGCCACACCCCAGCCCAGGTCTCCCTGCCCCAGCTCCGTGGGTCAGGTCCCCGCAGCACCCACTGCTCCTGGGTGTCCCTTCGCGGTGGCTGTGCCCGATGGACTGGCCCAGGCGGGGTTATTGTGTGGGGCAGGACAGCCAGTGCCCAAGCCCTCGGGGCCCTGGGACCACCACTCCACCCCGCAGCACGTCTGGGGACAGGCCGCTGTGGTCCCCACAGCCTGTCACCGGCCCCTGTCTCAGGTGATGGGGAAGGGAAACTTCCTGATGGCATGGAGGTGCTGGAGCTGGGGGCTGGGGGCAGAGCGGGTGTCCGAGAAGGGGCGGTGTCAGCACGGGTGTCTGCCCAGCCCTGTGGGACCCCTGAGGGAAGGGAGAGGTTCAGGGTGGGCTGTTCTCCCCATCAGGGCGTCCCTGTGCTCTCGCCATGTCCCCAGGGGGGAGCCCATGGGGAGATGGGGCGAGCCCTGTGGCAGTGGGAAGGGCACCGACCCTAATGCCTGTCGCTTCCCAGTGGGGGATGTGCTGATCCAGACTCAATTCTACCAGCGGGATGAGAGGCTGCAGCAGGAGGGCGGCCAGTTCATGTTTGATTTCGATGGGGACGAGATCTTCCACGTGGACCTGCAGAAGCAGGAGACCATCTGGCGCCTGTCCGAGTTTGGGAAATTCGCCACCTTCGAGGCGCAGGGAGCGCTGCAGAACATCGCTGTAGGCAAACAGAACTTGGAGACCTTAATGAAATTGTTCAACCGCTCGCAGGCAACTATCGGTAACAACCCAGCCACGGCACAGCTAGTGCCTTCACCCCCGCGGACCCTGCCAGGGCCGTCGCTCCCACACCCTGCGGCCCAGCCGGCAGCGGGGCGCGCAGCGCCCGGCTCCCCTGGAGCACCTGGAGACCCGGGCACAGCCCCAAGCTGGGGTGTGGGGTCTCTCTGTGGAGCGCAACGAGGCCAAGTCTATGGGGCAGGAAGCCTCAGCCCAGGCCAAGGCAGTGAAGCCTGGCTGACCCGAGACAGCACTAACCCCTTCTCCATCTCCCCCCAGAGCCACCCGAGGTGATGGTGTTCTCCGAGGACCCTGTGGAGCTGGAGGACCCCAATGTCCTGATCTGCTACGTGGACAAGTTCTGGCCATCCGTCATCTCCATCACGTGGCTGAAGAACGGGCAGAAGTTGACGGATGGCGTCCTCGAGACCGTTTTCTACCGAAGGCAGGACTTTACCTTCCGCAAGTTCTCCTACCTGCCCTTCATCCCCACTCGGGGGGACTACTACGACTGCCGCGTGGAGCACTGGGGGCTGCCCACCCCCCTCCTGAAGCACTGGGGTGAGCCTGGGGGCTGGGCCGGGGCCCGGACGCCTGGGTCCCCTCCCCTTGCAGGTAGCAAGGGGGGCTCAGTGCCCCGTCCTCACCCACCCTCGCCCCTCCGCAGAGCCCCAGCTGCCCCTCCCCGCCTCCGAGAGCACCGAGACCCTGGTGTGCGCCCTGGGCCTGGCCGTGGGCATCGTCGGCATCATCGTGGGCACTATCCTCATCATCAAGGCCATGAAGATGAACAGCGCCCGCAACCAGCGAGGCCTCTTGTGAGGGGGCAGAGTTCAAGGCTCCCTGCCTCCCCTGAACCGGACCCCCTGCACCCTCAGCCAGGCCTTGCCTCAGCCTGGTGGGAAATGCTCACCCCAGTGCCCCATATCCCTGCCACACCCCGTCAGCACCCCCTTCTCCCCTGCGCACCACACGCAGACGTGCTGGAGACGGCTCCAGAGCCAGACCCAGCAGGGGCCTGTCTCCACGGGGGGCTGGGCAGCTTCCCGTGGCTGCTTCCCTGGGGCTGCACCGGCTCACCCGCTGCCGGGGCAAATTGCTGCAGAGCCTGGGGGCCTGCACTGGTCCCAGCACCCAGCCCACCCTGCCGCCACGCTGGGGCTGCCCTGCCCACAGCCCCTGGCCCCAGGGCCGTCTCCAGCTAGGGACACTGTGCCTCCTCCCAGCCCAGATGCAGGGTCTCCCCTGCAGACCCCTGAAGGGAGGGGAGGTGTGCCCTGCCCCACACCTCCCCCTCGGCACACAGACCTGCACCCTCCGCTCCTGCTCTGCCGCTTTGTCACAACAATAAAGTGGATTGGGGTTGACCCTGCCATGCGACCCTCACTGTGAGTCCGTTCTCTGCACCGTGCTAGGTGACTGCAGCTCTACAAGCCCCCTTGATGTCTGGGTGATCTATGGGGCGGTGGGTCGTGGGTGTGGGGCAGGGCTCCAGGGATCTAGCTGCAGCTCTTGGGCAGAGGGAAGGGGTAGGGTGACCCCAGGACTCGACGTAGGTGGGATCTTAGCACCACTAAAGAACAGTCCCATGGGGGAGGCGCCCATTTGTGGCTCCTGGGGGGGATCACAGAGCCCATCGGCACATAGCCACACTCACGGCAAGGCCAGGAAGGGGCTCCGGGACAGCCTGACCCATCCTGCTGCACCACAGACACCAGCAGTGGCCCTGGGGCATGCGGCTCCCCAGTTAACCAGGTGTGGACAGAGCCAACACCAGCTGGGGCCCAGACCCTGGGCAGGGGAGTCCTCGCTGTGTCCACCAGTGCCCAGGGAGGCCCCGGGGGGTAGCTGGGCTCCGTGACACCGGTGTTCACCCCCTGGGTGTGAAGGCGCGTGGCTGACCCCCTTGCAGGGCTAAGGGCCAAGGGACAACCCAGAGGGGGAACAGGCGAACTACAGGTGATGAGACTTGTTCATCTGATGGGTACTGTTCTTTGTCATGCGCGCACACACACGCACACGTGCGTTTACCCTGGGCATTGGAGGGGAACCCTGCAGCTGCCCCTGAGAGCCATTAGCTGGGGCTCGGGGGGGAGCAAAGCTGAATCTTGCTCTCAGCCAGACCAGTTCTCCCAGCAGCAGATTTGCCTGGTAACTGGTGACACTACAGCCCTGCTCAGGAAATCTCTAGCAGTGTCTGTCCTGGTTCCTCTTTCCTTCCTTGTCACCGCCTGGGTGAAGGGGGGTCTGCACACAAGGCTTGTGCATGTGGGGCAGGGGCGGCGGGGTGCTCCACAGGCTCCGTGGGGCCTGGCACAGCCTCCGTGCAGAGGCTCGGCTGGAGGCCTTTGGCACTGGAGCTCCAGGTTGTGCCCATGACGGGGTCTGAGCCCACAGGCCAGGGACGCGCTGAGCCCCATGTGCGTGAGCCTCTCATGTTCAGGAATTGAGATGGGGACACGAACCGGCAAAACCGCCGTTGCCATGGGGCTGTAGAGGACAAGGAGGCACTGAGGAAATCCCCACACAAGGAGCAAATCCGTCCTGGGAGCAGCAATGTAGACAAGGCAGTGCGGCGGCTCAGGGCCTGCTTCCCTCCTCGCCGGGGGAAGAAGGGGAAGATGTGGCTGGAACAGAAAGCGGATGACGTGCAGCGGGGAGGATGTGAAACCTGGCTACCTCACACGTGGGTGGCATGCTGGGGTTGCATGGGGATGCCAGAGGCGTCCCTCTGAGTCCCCGGTGGGAAGCACTGGAAGGGGGCACGCCCACGGGTCAGTCCAGCATGGGGTCTGGTGCGAAGCAGAGCTCTCGCTGCAGGGCCTGAATAAAAACTACCTGGAGATAACCGATTGTAGGACAAAAAATAAATAGCATCAACAGCCGATCCCCCACCCCCAGCATCACACGGTGGTGATCAGACCGGAACCGCTGTCCCTCCAGGGTAGATCTGGGGCTGACCACCACTGTGGATGCATCACCCTGTGACCCACGCACTGAGGGGGCTCGGCCCTGAGCTCAGCCCTGGCGAGCACTGGCACGCCTTGGGGACATGGCCGGAGCAGAGGGGGTCAGCTGCCGCTAGGGACACAAGGCTTGTCCTCCCCTCTGGCCAACAAGCGCCCTCAACCTCAGGAGGACACTTGTAGTCCTGGCATGAGATGCCAGTGGGGAGGGAGAAAGGGAATCAGTTTGGAAAGCAGATACGGTCTCCCACGGGTTGCAGGCAGCGCCGGGGGTGCAGGGCTGGCCAGAGGTGTCCTGGGGCTCCCACCTCGGCCATGCAGACCCAGAGCCCAACAGGGACACATCCTAAAAGATGGGTCCCAAAAACGGCTGCTGCTCGGTGCCTGCAGGCTTGGATGCGTGCAGGGGCTGTAGCCAGCACGGAGCTGCTGGCAAGGGGGGTGCTCCTGGCCGAGCCCCAGCTCCCACCCCCCAGCTCCCAGAGAAACCCAGGCACCCTGACCCAGCAATGCCGGGCCAAGGGCTCACCCGCCCGGAGCAGGCAGGTCCCCGCAGCAGGCACTGCTGGTCCCGCACCCTGGGACCAGGACCTCAGCTGCCTGGAGTCTGCCGGAGACTGGTGATGCAGCCCAGTGCTGCCTGCTGATTGGTTGGGCTGGGGTTACTGGAGGGCAAGGAGAGCAGGCAGGGCTCTTTCCCCGAAATGCTGGCGTGCCCCATGGCGGGGACACGGGCTTTGGTGGAAATCCCCTGTCTCTGTGGGTGCGGGAGGTGGGGGCCGGCGGGGGCAAGACGGACAGACGGAGCCTCTGCTGGGCTGCCAGGCAGCTCTCACCTCACCCCGAGGACGCCAAGCCCCGCAGCATCAGGGGCCTGGGGCCAGGAAGGGATCACTGGCGCATCAAGCCGAGCGGCCGCAGCACCGGCTTGCGCACAGGGGTGTCCCCTTTCATCGGGCAGCGGCCTGCGGGGAGTCAGCTCCCTCGAGACCTGTGCCAACTCCAGCCATCCCCCCGGGCTGTGCCAGAGCTGTCCGAACAGGAGCCTCACGACACCGTTACCAGCCAGGTGGAAGCTGGCGCTCCCGTCCCTTGTGCCGCAGACGCGCGGCCCCCACAGCAAAGCCGGTCCGTGCTTGTGTCACCCCTCCCACCCCCAGCCCCACGCCAGGGATCCACCCTGCCTTCTTGAGACCTCAGGGCTCGCATGGGAAGGGGGAAATGGGTGCGAATGGTGCCAGGGGATTTCCAAGAGAAGGTTGGTCCCTCCTCCCTCAGGGCTGCCATGTCACCAGTTACCAGGGGAAAAATTGTGAGGGAAGACCCGAGCCCAGTCAGTGGCAAAGCCGAGGGAGCAGGATAGTGCCCTCGCGCTCCCTGCACATTCCTCAGGAGAGTGGCTTCCCAGCAGGCACCACTGCACTGGAATGACCCCCCCAGGGATGGTATGACAATGACAATGCTCTGGAGCAGGAGAGAGACTAAAACACCCCCAAAAGACTCAAACACCCCTGTTTAACTACTATCAGGACAGCTCAGGAAGCAGGAGGGTGACTGGCACAGGAGAGCGGGATGGGCAAGAGAAGAGACGTGTCTCCCCCCACCCGTGATCCACCCTGCGCCCCAGAGCTGGGTTTGGGCTCCCACCCCGGAGCGGAGCAGGAGAAGCACCACGCTGAGGTGGGAGCTGTCCCCAGCCGCACAGACCCCTGCACAGGAGAGCTGCGAGCAGCGGATTTACCCCACACAAGGGAAGCAACTTTCAGGGGTCCTGGCCCTGGGCCCCCCCAAAGCCCACCCCGTGCCACTGACACCACAGTGCCAGGGGCAGGAATGCAATGCTGGGAAGCGGGGTGGGGTGGCAGCGCAGCAGCCCTGGCACGCCCCAGGACTGGTCCCAGGCCCTTTGCACTCAGCAGCACTTTGTCCTGACTGCAAGGGGCAGGGAGCAGCTCCAGGCACCTTCTCCTTCCCCAGGCCCTGCCCAGGGCGGTACCACCCCCACCCAAGGACAGGCCTGAGTCCGCTCCAAAGCACAGCGCTGGAGCAGCCGCTGGCAAATGGTCCGTGGCGAGCGCAGGCACGGCAGGAGTCATGGGGTCCAGGTGGCTTCGATTTGCATCTATCCTCTGTCACAGTGCCTAGCAGAGCTCCCTGCGTTTCGAGGGAACCCAATGGTACATGTGGCTCCTGAAAGGTCCCTGAAAACTCATTTCCACCCAGACCCACTGGAATCAAGGCCACCTCCCCGTCACGCTGCCACCCTCCGGCTCAGCCTGTCCCTTGCACACAAGGTTTTGCTCCTCACTTACAGTTTCCATGTGTCGGGTCCCTCCTGGGCTGGGACTTCCTAAGCTTCAACATGGAGACCCCCACTTGCCTCGCTGAGCTGCCTGTGGAGTGACGCAGCAAGGCAAACACCTTGAGACCACACCTGCCTCAGTGGAAGAGCTTTTCGTTAATACACGCATCGGCGACGCTGAGAGGTCCTTCCAACAGCAGCCACATTCAGCATCTGCCTGCCTACGCAACGCCAGCCAGCTTCTTGCCTGCCAAAAGGTAGATGGGTGGTGGGAAACGATGGTGCCTCCAAGAGAGGCAGAACAGTCAGGTGATGCCCGGAGGGACAGCGCTGTCTCCTTGGGTCAGTGTTTTTCACGATGTTCTAATGCCAGCCTGGCCAAGTGTCATCTTCCCTGCTCAGTTTTTAAGCACCTGTAACCGTGTTTGGGACGTGGCAGCTCAGGGAATATCATAGAGTGGTTTAGGTTTGGAAGGGACCTTTAAAGCTCATCCAGTCCAACCCCACTGCCACGGTCAGGGACATCTTCAGCTAGAGCAGGTTGCTCAAAGCCCCGTCCAACCCGACCGTGAATGTTGCCAGGGATGGGGCATCTCCAACCTCTCTGGGCAACCCGTGCCAGTGTCTCACCACCCTCAGCGTAAAAAATTTCTTCCTTATAACTAGCATGAATCTACCCTCTTTGAGTTTAAAACCATTCCCCCTTGTCCTATTGCTACAAGACGAGCGAGGTGCCGACCCTCACTCTGCGCCTCCTACATCCGCCAGGCGAAGCGAGCCTCTCACGCAGCCAGGGCACGGCCTCCAGCAGCGGCAACGACCATCAGGCTATGCCAACCCGGCCGCCAGCCCTCAAGCCCTGCCTGCCCGGTGCTCGCCTGCACAAAGAGCGCTTTGACTGTGGCCAGCCCCTGCCCTGGCGGGTTTCACAGCTGCGCAAACGGTCGTTCCACCCTAAAAGCGTGTTTCGGGGGGACGTTTTTACCAGACAAGCCCGGCTGCTGCACACGGACGGGGCACCAGCGGCTCCGCCGCCTCGCCCTCAGGGGGAAGGGGCCGCGGCGGCCGGGCGCACGGCTCGCCCCACCTCGGCCGGCGCCGCCCTGGCTCTGCCGGGAGCCCCGAGCGCCGCTGCCCGCCGAGGAGGGGGAGCGGCACAGACGGCGGCTGGGACCGGCCGGGCGCTCCAAGCGACCGGTGGGGCCATTGCGCCTCACGCCGCTGCCGCTTCCCGCCCTTTTCTCCCCTCATGCTCCTGCCGCTTCCTGCCGTTTTTTCTCCTCATGCTGCTACCCCTACCCAGCCTTTTCCCCTCCTCACACTGCTGCCGCTTCCTGCCCTTTTCCCCTCCTCACACTGCTGCCGCTTCCTGCCCTTTTCCCCTCCTCACACTGCTGCCGCTTCCCACTCTTTTCCCCCCTCGCGCTGCTGCCACTTCCCGCCCTTTGGCCGCCTCCTGTCCCGTGTTCAGCCTGGCAACGGGTGATGGCACAGGCTCCCCGCCAGCGGTTTGGCCGCGCCACCAAAGGTGGGAGAGTTGAGGGCAGAGGCGGGCATCAAAGTTGCGTGAGGGGCGTGACGGGTCTCTGAGGAGAAGCGGGAAGCGCAGGGAGGTCTGAGGGGGCAAGGAGAGGGGTGTGCGTTGGGGGGGTGGTATGGTAGAAACAGCTGGGGACAGTGGTATCACCGCGGCGGTGGCGGAGCGGAGGGTTTGTGGGTCACTGGCAGGGTGGTGACGGTGACCACTGGGTTTGGGCGTAGTGGGAGTAGGGTGCCTGAGGGTAAACCGGAGCAGGGAGGGGGACGTGGGGATTTGGGAGGGATGCGGGGTGCGGCAGGTGGGAAGGGCGCTGTGGTAGCCAGCCACGACCAAGCACAGGCAGATCCGCGGGCAGGAGCGGAGAGGAACAAGAGTCGCTGGCGTGAGGAGGGGGAGAAAGCGAGTGCAAGGGGGTTGTGGGTGCCTTTCTCTGAGAAGAGCCAGGTTCCCAGCCGTCCCAGGGGGCTGCTGGAAACTTGCGTGGTGTTAAAGCAGCATTCAGCCACAGCAGTGTCCGTCAACTGGAGGAAACGCCCCGGTCACCTTAGCAAACCCAGCCCAGAAGGTTGCTCACCCTCCAAAGGGTTTGCACTGCATTGTCCCCCCCTTCCCCATGGGTGTGGGGCTATCTGGTCCACCATGGAGGGACCCCCCCAGATCCCATCCCCATGCACGGAGAGGACCAGCAGCCTCCCTCTCGGACAGGTGAATTCCCCGCAGAGCTGCAGTTTCAGGGGACCGAGAGCCTCCTGTGTTTTCCCAAAGTGTGTTTTTTTTTTTTTTTTTGTCATGGCTTTTCCTTTTTGTCATGGCAAGACTTCTGTTAGGAGCCGTTGAGAAGCATTTTTGTGGCCCAGATGTTCTGGACCGAGCGGCCCATTTGCAGGTGCGGTTACTAACGGTGGATTTATGTGCATGTGTGTTTACTCCCCACTTTCCGCCCAGGATGGGAACTTGTCTCTACACGGAGGGATTTCGTGATGGAGGAAATCATATAGGTAAGCTAGGGAAAAGGGAGCAAAAGGAAACAAACAAAAAAAAATAACCGATCCCCAAAAAGCAGCAAAATTATAGATGATATATTACAATACAACTTAAAAAATTACTTACAAAACATTATACAGGCCGCCAGCTCAGCACCAGGGGGCACACCTCTGCTTTTTAAGAAAACTAAAAAGCAAAGACTGGTGCCCCTTTAAACTTCTTTTTATTGGACGGCACCAAGAAAAGAATTTTTTACTTCTTTTTTTTTATTATTTTTTCCTCCCCTCCCTCCTCCCCCAAGCACTGGGCTGGGTTAATCTCCATGCAGAAATTCACTTCTTGGGGGGTTTTTTTGGGAAATCCAAAATTACGCCGCAGGGACCGGTATTGACGGTTGTATCCACTCCTTTAAATAATATAATTAATTTAAAAAATAAAAAACACAGTAAAAACACAACGTCCTTCTTCCATGCTTCCTTCCACGGGCTAGGGATAGGCTTTGTCGGAAGCTCTTTAAATACGCCCATTGTAAGAGGGGTGCTTTGCAATGACTGGAGGTAGGACTGAGGACAGGGACTGGAACCCCTTTGAGCTAACGGGTGCAGCGGGGAAGAGAAGTGGCACCCTGATGGGACAGGGAAGCTTTTTTCCAAATTAATTAGCCTTGATTAGCAGAGTAGCGAAGTCAAGCGGCTGCTCCACCTATATGAGTCAGGCTGGCCCAGGTAGGTCGGCACGTTGTCGGAGGTGGACAGCGACCGTTGCTGTGGGGTTGCGCACAAAGGAGGTAACGCTCCTGGGGACAGATGCGTCCCTGGGTCCGTTCCCTCCTGACCCTGAGAGACCGGCTTTGAAGCACGAGGATTGCCGCGGTGTGAATCCACGCGGGGAGAGAGGTACTAGAGCTCTCTTGGTGCTAATCCCAAACACGTGCTAGCGGCGCTTGACCAGCCTACCGGCGTCGTCCCGGGCTTGCTCGCCACGTTAGGCTTTAAATCCCTTCGGCTCTCCAGGCAGAGAGCAAACCCAAGTACTGTTCCCCCTGCTTGGCGGGTGCGCTCCTCGAGGGGTTCCCCCAGGGGTGGTGGGGCCGGGGCGGGGGAGCATGGAAAATAAGCCCTGGGAATGCTGGGGAAGAGCACTGGGATTCGGAGGGAGTTCTGGGAGGAAGGGAGCACTGCTGGGCGCCAAGGGAGGTAGCCAGTGGATCCGTTAAAAATTTTCCTCTCTGTCTCTCTACATAATAAAATATAGATTTATTCTAAGCGTTAAAGTCTCTTTGGCATCTCTCCAGACCCTGGCCCCCACGGGGGCGGCAGCGGCGGCGCGTCGGTCTCGGTGCGTGTGGGCAGGGCTGGCACCTCGGCTCCTCGCAGCAGCGGGTGGGTGAGGTGATGCGAGGGGGAGGCGGGTCCTGCTGCTTCGCCGCTCGGAGGCGGTGGGGGGATGCGAGGAGGCAAGGTTTGCCCCGCTGGAGGCCAGGGTGTGGCAGGGAGGGTGACGGTTTGGTCCTAGCCGAGGAAACAGACTGGGCCCACCTCGAACCCGAACCTCTGGCCGGGCTCACCGAAGTCCATGACGCGCATGTCCAGCAGCGGGAGCTGCTCCAGGCGGGGCGTGCTCACCTCTAGCACCGTCCAGCTGGAGCCCTTTCGCGCCTGCAGGGGAGGGGAGGCAGGCGGAGGGGTCAGGGGCGGCGGGCACCAGGAGCACCAGCCCGGGACAGGTTCACGCAGAGCGAACCCTTCTCTTTATCCAGCGGCCTCTGCTGCTCCGGCATTACCCAGGCTCGACCCTGGAGTGTCTCTGCCCAGCCACCCCTTCTCCCTGGACCGTGGCATTTCGCTGGATCGTCCCTCTCCGGGGCACCCTACTTACGCTCATGGCACCCCCAAAGCAAAGATCCTGCCTTCTCTCAGTTCTTCCATCCCTCCATCTTGGTGCCTCCTAGTGCTGCCTCTCTCCTCGTTACCTGTTTGTGCCTTCACCCACCCCTTTTTCTTCAACTTTCTCTCCCCGTGACTCCTCCAGCCCCATGTATCTTGCTCCCACTTACATCCCTCTCCCCACCGTCCACCCCTGCCTGCTCCCCTGCGGCGCTCACCGCGCAGCCGTCCATCACAGCTTTGACGTAGGGGCTGGTGTCGTAGCTGAGCTCCTCCTCGTTGGCAGCCAGGAAGCGGAGGGCACGCTGGTGGTCCCCGGAGGAGCTGCTGTGCCAGGCCACCGAGCGGTGGCAGTGGTAGGTGAAGTTCTGGCGGGCAGAGACGCTGAGGAGCCGTAGGAAGGTCAGCTGCACCACGCCGAGGGGCTGGCTCTCCGAGTCCACGTAGGAGAACTGCGGGACCAGGGGATGAGTTAACAGGGGCCGACAGGCAGAGGCGTGTGAAAAGGGGAGTCTGGAGGGGGCCTGCTGAAATCTAGACCCCCCTGGAGGAGGCAGCTGGGGAAGGGGGGACGGTCAGAAGGGCTGACAGGTTCAAGGCCAGGTGGGGGACATTTCGTTCTCTTTAGAAACAGAGGAAAAGAGGCATCCAGCTGCCCCCGAGACAGCACCAAGGCAAGCGCCGGGGACACGCCGAGGGCGTTACAGGAGAGGGCAACAAGGGTGTAAGTCGGAGTGCAGCAGGCAGGGCGCCTGGGAAAGGCGGGGGGCGTGCCAGGGGCTCACACGGGAGGGCACGTGGGAGCGACACGCGGGCAGGTGTTCTCAGACCACATCCTCCCTGGAAGAGGAGGCAGACCACCTACACGGAACGCATCGCCGGGGCCTCACCCGTCGGTGCCGCGGGGGGCTCAGCCCACCTCCGTGAGCCGGCAGCATCCTTACCCTGCTGCCCTCCTGGAACTGACTGAACCACTGCTGGGGCACCTCCTTCTCCCACGCCGACATCTTCACCTGGAAGAGGAGAGGCAGCCATGAGCGAGGCGGGGAGCACCCCACGCCGCCCTCTTCTCGTGGCCGATCCCCACCACCCTGCCTCCCGAGACTGCGCTGGGACCCTGCACGCCGAGCTGCCCCCTACTTCGCTCACCTCCTGTATGTCCTTGCTGGGAAAGACACACGTCTCCCCGCCTGCTGTGAAGTTGCAGTAAACCTTGAAAGAGTCTCGGGCGCAGCCCTGGTTGGGGTCAATCCAGTACTCGCCTGCGCAGGAAGGAGAGGGGTCGTCACACGGGGCGGTGCTGCTGTGCTAACCGCCATCCTTCCCCCACCCAACGCCGGCGCGACTCACCATCAGGCAGCCCCGGGTGGCTGAGCTGCAGGTCCTGGCAGGTGCGGGCAGGGTTGTCCCGGGTGCCCATCGGGCGCCGCAGCCCCTCGATCTCCTGCTTGAGGGAGTTGAGGGAGCCGAAGATCTCCTCCATGCCGTCGGCGTAGTCACGAGATGCCTGGTCGGCGGCTGCTCTCTCTCCGTCCTCGCCCTCCTCTTCGTCCACCAGCTTGCTGGCATCGATGGAGCGCTTGCTCTTCTTAGGCAGCTGGATTGGCAGGGGCTGGATCACCTCCCCGGGGGGGCCCTGTGGCAGGCATGGCACTGTCAGCACCTGAGAACAGGGGACTGCGAAGCCCCCCCGCTCCCCAGGGCCCCAAACCACCCCACGCTCAGGCTTTGCGGTAGGAGACCTCCCTCTGCATCCATTCCTGGGTGTCATTTTACCCACCGAGGAGCTGTTCCTCCACTCCGCACCCCCCACCCCCTGTGTCACCCCTTCCCTGGTGCCAATGCTTGAGACACTCACCGGGTGTCCAGGGGGTCCCGGGGGTCCACGTTCACCTTTGGGTCCTGCTTGGCCCTAGAGGAAAGAGACACTCACCGAGGTCAGCCTTGGGCAGGACTGAAGGTGGTGGCAGGGCGGGGGCACCGGCTCGGCGCTTACCATGGCTCCCTTGGCACCTTTGGGACCAGCGGGGCCCTGCAAAGCAAGACCAGGTCTGTCAGTGATGGGGGCTGGCATGGTGGGGTGGGGGGACAGCAGCCCCCCCCACACAAACACAGGGAGGGAAACTGGGAGCTCAGGGGCAAGGACGAGAGAGGGGGAGCGAGCAGCGGGGCTTGGAGCAGGAGGAGCACGGGACCGGCAGCACGTGGGGGGCACTCACGGGAAGTCCGGGGGGGCCAGTGGGGCCGATGGGTCCAGTAGCACCAGGGATCCCCTGCATGATGGGAGGAGAGCAGAAACTGGTGTGAGGAAACCGGGACAGCCCCATTCCCACCTCCCCCAGCACCCTGCAGGGCTTCCCACTCCCAGAGCCCCCCAGGTTGTCCCTTGCCCCCCGGTTTTATGGTCCCCACCTGCATGGATCACCCCCCAACCACAACCCCATCCTCACCCCCTCCAGGCTCCCCCCTTCCCCAGGCCCCACACTCACAGTTTCTCCTTTCTGCCCTGTGGAGCCCTGGGGGCCGGGGAGGCCTCGGTCTCCCTTCTCCCCCTGCTCCCCTGGGGGTCCGATCAGGCCGATGAGACCAGGGTGGCCCTGGGGAGACACAAGCGGAGATCAGCACGGGGGGACGTGGTGGGTGCGCGGCAGGGGACAGCACTCGGGGGACCCATAGGAACCAGCCCACCCAGTGCCAGCTGCCCGGCGGGGTTTAGGGTCTCGGCCGTGGTCTCCGACTTGTGTTGGGCGCGGCGGTGACCCAGAGCACGGGTCGCTCGCTGCGCCTCGCTCACCTTCTCTCCTTTGGCACCGGTGTCGCCTTTGAGGCCGGGGAGACCTGGGGGACCCTGCAGAGGTACACGGGCAGGCACGTGAGATGTGGGGAGCATAAAGTGGGGGGGACCCCCTGGGGAGCCGTGGTGGGGGAGAGGGGGCCACACTCACCACTGGTCCTGGCGGCCCAGCCTGGCCTGTGGTGCCCGGTTTGCCTTGTTCTCCCTGCACAGGCGAGAGGACAAGGTGAGTCACGCCGGTCTGGAGTCAGTGCCACCGGTGGCAGCGCACACCCCGGGCAGCTCCTCGTGAACCACGGGCACGGTGACATTTCCCAGTCCCCTCCCGGGGTGACGGTCAGACCCTCGCACCTCTGCCCTGTGCCAGCAGACCCTGCTGTGCTTCACCCCGGGCACGGGACCCCGCTGCCCTGTCACCGGGACGTTGGCACTTACCACCGAGCCAGGCAGACCTCTGAGACCGTCGGGGCCCTGCTTCCCAGCAAGGCCCTGGGGACCCACGGGACCCGTCTTGCCAGGAGCACCCACTGCGCCCGGTTCTCCCTGCGGGGACAGAGGAGCCGGGTGAGGCCGATCCCATATGTGGGCACCTGGAGCTCGGCAGCGCTGCTGGGGTCTCCCCATGGGGCACTGCTGGACCCCAGAGTGGGGGGGTCACCGAATTGCTCACCTTCGCGCCCTTCTCGCCCTGACGCCCCTCGGGGCCAGGGGAGCCAGCTGGGCCCTGCAGAGAGGAGAAAGAGGGCAGTGAGAGACGGGGACATCAGGTGGGTGGCACGGGACGTGTCACAGCCAGAGCCGGGCTCACCCAGCGCTTACCCTCTTCCCCAGGGGACCGGGAGGACCGTTCTCGCCTGTCGGACCCGGCGAGCCCTAAGGGAGAAGAGAAGGGAGTCGAGCGAGCTGGCCTTGTCCCAGAAACGGGACAGAGGGGAAGGCGGGGAGGAGGATCCCATGGATCCCGTGCCACGGGAGGAGCACCCAGAGGGATGGGAGGATCCCAGGACCAGGGGATCAGATCCGATGGCCGCGGAAGGGAGGGCTCCCCACTCCCCGATGTCCCCCAGGCAAGCGGAGTCGATCCAGTCCCAAACCTCGCAGGGGGATCTGGTCGAGACATCTCTGCCCAGAGCGATGGTGAAGGGGGGACCTGCCAGAACAGGGCACTCACCGGCTCTCCCGGCTCGCCGTCCTCCCCACGCTCGCCCTTGGCACCATCCTGGCCCTGTCGGGAAGGGAAAACCTGGAGTCAGCACAAGGCCCCGTGCACCCCCCGAATCCCAACCCCATTCCCGGGGAAGCCCCCTCCAGTGATGGGAGAAGCCCGGAGGGGGTGGGACGCGACACTCACCCGGGGACCCATTTCACCTGGGGGTCCGGGATCGCCTGGAAAGCCAACAGGACCCTGAAACAGAGAGCGCTGCTGGCCTGCGGGGACCCCGGACCTCCCCCGTAAGGGGTGCCAGCGCCTTCCCGGAGCAAACCCACCCTGCTCCCTCCCCGTGTCCCCCGCATCCCGGGGGGGACGCGGCACTCACGGGGTTGCCCTTGGGCCCGTCGTCGCCGGGGGGGCCTTTCCCTCCAGGTGGTCCGGCAGCACCGGCAGCTCCAGCTTCTCCCTTCTCCCCTCGCTCTCCTCGTGGGCCCTGCGGTGCAAGATGGGGTCAGCAGCCGGCCAGGGCAGCCGGGGGATGGGGACAGATCGGGGGGTGTCCCTGCTGTCACTCACCTTGACTCCTGGCTCCCCTTGGATTCCCGGGGCCCCCGATTCACCGGGGTCCCCCTGAAATGCGAACAGAGAGAAGTCAAAACCCACCCCCATGCCACCGCGTCCCCCCTCTGGGACCAAGCCCTCCGGATCGGTCCCTTGCCCCATAGATCCGCTGCAGCCCCACGGCCGCCCCCCACCTCTGCACCCCGCTAGTGCGGCTCCCGTCCCACCCTGGGAACCCCGATGTCGGGGGACGTACCTTCTCACCAGGAGGTCCCAGGTTCCCAACACCTCCGGGGGGTCCCTGGGGTCCCTGCGGGGCGGGGGGGGAGAGCAGAGCCGGTCACCCCAGCACCCCACATGGGGAAGGACAGAGGGGGCAACGGGGGGAAAGCGGGGTCACTTACGTCAGCTCCAGAGGGTCCAGCTGGGCCACGGGGGCCTGGGGGGCCGGGCGGGCCCT